>JASDQU010375280.1:36718-46948 GCA_032191745.1 Picea mariana
TCTTTTCTTCACTGTGTCCATCATTGGTGCACTAATTCCACTAAAATTCCTGATGAATTTCTGATAGAAACTAGCCAATCCATGAAAACTTCGAACTTCAAAGATACTCATTGGTGATGGCCAATTCTTAATCACCTCCACTTTATCTGGATCCATCTTCAACTTATCTACAGAAATAAAAAAAACAAAATAAATGAGCTCTGTCTTCATGAATGAGGATTTCTTCATATTTATCAACAACTTCTCTTGCTGTAGCCTCTGCATCACTGTAGCCAAATGTTTTAGATGCTCTGCCTCTATTTTACTGAAAATCCGTATGTCATCAAGATACACAATGACAAATTTTCCAATGAAATCTTTCAGGACTTCATTCATCAATCTCATGAAGGTACTTGGTGCATTTGTTAAGTTGAATGGCATAACAAGCCATTCATACATCCCTTCATTAGTCTTGAAGGCTATCTTCCATTCATCACCTTCTCTCATTTGGATTTGATGATATCCACTTTTTAAATCAATCTTTGAAAAAAAATTCACTCCACTCAAGTAATCCATCAAATCACCCATCCTTCGTAATGGAAATCTATACCTAATGGTAATCTTGTTAATTTACCTTGAGTATGTACACATCCTCTAGCCTCCATCTTTCTTTGGACTGAGCACTGTTGGAACAACACATGGACTCAAGCTTTCTCTAACCAACCCTTTGTCCATTAAATCCTAGAAATGTATTTTGACCTCTTCATTCTCCTGCGGCGTCAATATATACACTACATTGTTTGGTAAATTGGCTCCAGGTATGAGATCAATGTGATGACTCACACTTCTAATCAGTGGCAACAAACGAGGTAGTTCGTCCACTACTATATCAGCAAATTCCTCCAGTAACTTCTGGATTTCCTCTGGTAAATCATCCACCCTCATATTGGTTAAAGAAATTCTAGGCTTTCTAGCCATGATGAATTGTGGATCTTTCTTCTTCTTAACCTCCTTAAGAAGTTCCTTCCCACTCATGAGAAGTACAGTGTTGCTTGCTTTAAGTTTCACCTCTTTTTCCTTAATCGACAACAACATGTGAGTTCTCCCATTCTTCTCTAGGGTATATGTGTTCTTTCTCCCATCATGAACCACATTCCTATCATATTTCCACGGTCTACCCAACAATAGATGAAAAACATCCATGGGAATGACATCACACAATATCTTATCGTTATATCCTCCTATTTTAAATTCAACTAAACATTGTTTAGTGACATTTACCTGATGTCCTTTTTGTAGCCATGAAACTCTGTATGGACTTGGATGTTCAATAGTCTCCAGCTCCAACTTTTCTACCATCTCCGTAGAAACAAGATTGTCTGTGCTACCACTATCCACAATGACCTTACATACCATGTCTTTGGTCTTGCAAACAGTCTGAAAAAGACTGTTCCTTTGCACTGGATTCTATGCCTCCTTTTCTGGCATTAAGGGAATCTTCCTCATCACCAGTGAACTTATGCCTTCAACATCCTCTGCTTCAACATTCTTCCTTTGTGCTTCGGCAATGTGAGTCTCACCAACTTCTTTCTTCTTATCTGGACATTCATAATATTTGTGTCCATTCTTTCCGCATGTGAAGCATTTCACTACTCCACCTCTTCCTCTTCCTCTTCCTCTAGCGCGAGGAAAAGTGTTGTTATCAGCATACTGGCCTCTCTATTCAACATACTGTCCTCTCTGTGAGCTTCCACCTCTCTCAGTTTGAGGTTGAGGTTTCTTCCACTCTTCCTTAGGCTTCTGATTCCTATATTGGACAACTGTTTTGCCTCTGGGCTGACTTTTTCCTCGTCCTCTTTGACCCTGCTTTCAGCTTAGCTTCTTTTCAGCCTTTAGAGCCATCTGATAAGCATCTTCCACCGTTTGGATGGTCATCATGCTCATCTCCTTCTGAATGTTGTATGTCAGACCATTCATATACCTGGCAACCTTTTCATCATCGCTTTCCTGATGACCTACCCTGATGTTTAGCTTGTAGAACTCTTTAGTGTACTCCTTCACTGACATCAGCTTCTGTCTCAAATTTTGCATCCTTCAAAACAAAGTAATTTGGAAATCCCTGGGTATGAATTTTTCTTTCATCATTGCAATCATTCTATCCCAACTCTTGATTTTCTGCTTTCCTTTGCAGCATCTATCATCTTGTAGTTCATCCCACCACAATGTTGCATGTCCTTTAAGTCTTGTGACAACATGTTTGACCTTTTTGTCTTCCTTGACATCTTCATAGTCAAAATACGTTTCCAGAGCTATAATCCAGTCTAGAAGCTCTTCAACAACCAGGTTTCCTTCATATACTGGAATGCCCATTTTTTCCCTGGCACCCATCCTTGCAACAACCCTGAGTAGGCGTTCATTTGCTTCATCTTCGGCTGCAACTTCTTTTTCTCCATGTCCAGCTTCATTTTCACTTTCAGACTCACTGATATCTCCAACACCGACTGTGTGCCTCTGTGTTGTCTCCATGGCATCCATCCTAGCACGTAGTTCGTACATCTCTCTTGCCCCTAGCTTCTCAGGTAATTTCCTACCCCTCCTTCTTGGCATTTCCCTTTCCTCTAGTGGATCGGGTGTTTGCTTGTCTCTTCTTCTCGGTGACATGGCTGTCAAATTCCTCCTTTCCCTACTACAGAAAGCAAAGAAAATTTTCCTACGCTCTGATACCAAACTTGACGCAGACCCCTCCCTAGACCCGCAGGTCAGGATCCACAGAGGATCTTTTCTTTTCGGCCCCTGAGAGCTCGACTGGATCTTCTATTTCCCTTTCAAAAAATCTACCCACAACAACACCTTGAGGGAATTCCTCATTTATTCCGGGATACTGGATTTCGCGATTTCACGAATCCCTTGGTCGAGAGCCTTACCTCTTCGACCTCTGAAACCCGAAACATTCAATCACTTGACCTTTTCTTGACGTCAATTTTGGCTTTTCGCCTTTCACGAATTCAGGAGTTGCGATGTCGTGCATCTCTACTCCTCGATTCCCGAAATCTTGAAATGCTGAAACGATACTTCTCCTCACTGTTTTCCATAAACCTTGACAAGAAGCCTCCCATCCTTCCACGTGTCACCTCCCCTTTGTTTCAGGTTTTCTCCTCTACTATGTCCCAATCTCTCTCCTTCGATACTTCCGAAACTCCGAACTCCAAAGTTTTGAAAAACTAGCTTTCCCACATGAAAACCTCCTTTTCACATTTTCGAGGATTTGATCAGCCAAAGATTTTTGACTTACACTTCGGGCTTTCGAACCCCGAAATGTCGAAATGGTTGATGACCTTAACCGATCAAAATCGATGGTCCATGTTGACTCTAGGTTTTTGAAGGGCAGATCTCTCCAATGCCTAACTCCCCCGCAACTTCCCTGGATCCTACAGTCCTCACTATTTCGGGATTCTCCTCGGAGAATTCCAACTGTCCAGTACTGTCCAATCTCTTCCTCAAAGAACCTCTACTCTAGGTCACCTCAGCAATCCTCTTCACTTTAACTTAGAATCTGCACAATGACCCAAAAAAACTTGTCTTCTGCTCTTCAACACCTTGAAAACACGAACTCTCCTGAGCTTTCTTTCACTAACTCAAATCTCCTATGAGATTTCTGCATGCACGCTTTGCGGCACTCTTCAAATACGTCTAAGTATTTGAATCCTTTGACTCTGTGCAACTCCCTACGACAACAGTCTTCAACCTTCTCCTAGATTGGTGAGTTTTGAACTTCCAACTAGCCTACGCACACCTTGCATGACTTCTGTGCCTGACTCGCACTTTTGTGGCAAATGAGAACAACGGTATCCCTCCTGAGCTTTCAGAGATGAACTCTGAGCCCGTCGACGCACTCTTTGCAAGAACTTTGACTCAAGAAGAGAAACAATTGAAACTCATTTCCTTACTCTCTCAGACTTCAAATACCCAACATGAAATCATACATACATAGCATAAAAGAAAATGTACAACAGAAAGAGTAAAACAACCATGAGCATAACATTCAACATGTATACACAGAAAGAATTAGAACGCCATGAGTTTGAATCAAAGCTTCATCTGTTAATCTCAAAACTTTTGTACATGGGCTCTTCCACACAACTCTTTGCTTCTTCTCTTCTCAATTGATCTATGCTCAATTGATCATGTTAATTTTACAAATGATGCAAGATGAGGGTGTCTATAGTCGGTTCCCTCCTATGCTCTAAACTGTCTAATCTTCATTTAAATATAGATACTTACATTAATTATGCATAAATTCCTTCACCTACTACAGATGAAATCACATCACTCAATATATGTTTGCAATCTCTAAGTGTGCCTCCTTTTAACTGTTACATTAATGTTTCAAAACATTTCAAAAAAATGTGTGATGGTGCTCTCCAACTGTCTTTCGTCTTTGAGCTCGCTTACTGCTTGCGATGCTCTTGCATCAAGAGTACTTTGCATGCACCTCTAATGAAACATGTATATACTCTTGTTCTTCCATCGGTTTCATACATTAGAGATGATTCCATACACTCAGATTCTGTACATGGAAATAAGAAGGTAGTACATCTAGATAAGAAGCCAGCATTGAAGCTTCAACAGATGCCCAAGAAGGCACATACCACACTTCAGGAAGAAGACAAACTTGCAAGGAATCCATTGGATTTGAGGAGGACACGATCTCAGCATGAGGAGCCTTCTCATGTATTTTTATCTTCAGAACCTACAATGCCCATGCATTGCTATATGGTTCAATCTACCCATCCACAGAACTACAATAGGGTTGTGGGAAATCCATTATGGAAAGAAGCCATGCAGAAGGAGTATGACTCACTCCTATAGAACCAAACTTGGAATTTGGTTCCACGTCCACTAGAAAGGAATTTTTTCAGGTGCAAATGGGTCCACAAGATCAAGAAGTACAAGGCCCAACAGGTTTCCAAAGGACTTCATCAGATCCATAAATATTTCTACATCTTCATGAAGACTTTCAATGAGTAGAAGTTTCAAAATTTGTGGGATCGTCTTGCAGTGAAGAACACAGTTGTCTAGCAGCTGTTATTTTCTTATTTTGATACATTATCTTTTGAGGGGGGGGTTTGTTCCCACATGGTTTTCCCTCTTTCCTCACTTTTATTCAGTGTTCATTAGTTGCATTGTACATGAGTATCTAAAATGGCCTAGTAGCTGGGACTCATTTTTTAATCCATAGTGATGTTCAAGGGGGATGTTGGAGAAATTTCTATTTTCAACACACTAGTTCAGTGGGAGTTAACTGACTAGTTCTATTTAGACTTTCTATTTTTACCATCACTATTATGCATGCATGCATTCCTAAGGAAAGCTAATTGCTTGACTGTTTTTCTTAATTATGGAATGCTTTGCCCTATATATGAGTGTATTCCACTCATTCATTATATCATATTGATCATGATCTGTGTATCAATCATCAGCTCATTGGAGTAGTGTGAATATATTTTCTCATTCTTCCATATTGAATCTCTCTTTCTTTCTTGATAACCTTTGTTTGTACTTTCTTTAGCTAGATCTCCAAGTGCAGGTTTCCATGAAACACTGACACCTAGCCTCTATTTATACTAGTCTTCCAAGGTGTCTTTTCATGTTGAGCCAACCTCACTTTCTAGAGCCTTCTATTTAATTTACTATTAATCTTCTTGGGATAACTTCTCTTCTAGGTTATTTCACATCTATGTAATTGTTCTCTTGCTTCCAGAATATTATACTCTAAGTACAAAGGTTATACTAGAGATTAATACCTCTCGCAACTACCAAAAAATCAAAACTGAGGACACACATCCCAATATTGGCAAATATTTTGAGGTTTTCATGGATCATGAGGATGTATGGATGCATATATTTGCATGCAGGAAGAGGAGCCTAGTTTACATTGTCTTGATATGTGTGCCATGAGGTATATTGACGAAACATAGTCATGTTTATACTCAATTTTCTCATTTTTTCGAGAGGAGTTTAAAAGTGATGTTATTTTTGTGCTAAGAGGTCATTTGTAAAAGTATTAGTCTATATTTCCATTAATGAGAGTCATAGTTCATCATTTGGCATGCAAAGAGCGGAAAATTGAGCGAGTTCAAAATATGGTTGACTTTATACTCATTTTTCTCTGAATTTTGCAAGGATTCTAATGGTGAACTCATTTTCTTGTTTTGAGTATTGTATTTAAAGAGAGCCATAAAAATGGATTTTTGTAAGTTCATATTGTAATGTAATTTGGTATTTTGAGATTATGAAGAACACTATTTTTATCTAAGAGGAGTTTGAAGATAAAGTAAGATATGCCATCAATACAAGTAGTTTGAGTTCTTTTATTTTAAGTTGTGTCATCTCAGTAATCTACAAATTAATCATTAGTTTATGGTTTTTTAGACAAGGAGAATGACAATCATTTTTTGACAATTCACCTCTTTACGATCAAGAATTAATTTTGAACGAAGTTAGATGTTATATGTATATTTTTAAAGAAAAAGTGGTTTCTAAGGATTTTTGGATCAACACGATTTTCAGATCAGCACACCCCTTGAGAAGGACAAGCCTAGATTTATTTTCGTCAATCAAGAACTTGTGGAAGGAAGACGAACACATGATTGTCGTAGAACTGGTCGCAGACCCAATCATGAAACTAACCATATAAGTTTGAAGAAGTCTTGAGAAAATATCTTGGGTGCCTTGGACAAACCCTTTGCAGGTAAAGTGAAGATACTTTTAGGGCCATCCATGGTTGGGTCGCATGCATATGGAAGTGACACCAAGAGGGAACCAAAGATTGATATAATGAAGCATTAGATTGTTATCTTGGAGAATATTGTTAAGAAAATGATGGACACAAAGTGTCAGAATGGTGAGAAAGTTGAATGAGATAGGAAAGATGAAGCATGGGTTTAATGAAGTCATTTGGGAGTTTCATGCAACTGCAAATGTGATTATTGACACCTTCATCGATGAAATTCAAGATAGACTCAAGGAAGGGGAGGACACACTTTCCTTAATCACAGATAAGTTGAAGGAATAAGATGCGGCATGTGTGAGGCAAAACTGACATCTGTGTTAACTTGGTGAATTCTATGGTAGCAAAGGGACATCAAGTCTACAATTGAGGGCATGTATGAGGTGCACCATAGGAGGTTGTGGAGATGGTTGTGAAAGAGAGTCTTGGTGTGACAAATATATCTATAAGTTTCTTGGTGAGGTGAGGTGAGTCGTCTAACTCTGCCCAAGTTGTAAATTGATCCAATAGTGCTCATATTGTAATTGTTTCTCAATAGCAAAGAATTAGCGAGGTGTTAGGCATGGTTCGTGTCACACAATTTTGTTTGTTCCATGATTTTTATCTAGGTTTCCAATGTTAATGGATGTATTCTTAAATGACTAAGTGTTAATTTGTTAACAAGATTCACTAAGTATACAAGAGTTGCACTAGAGTAGGAGAATGAATTTTTTTAACCCTAGAAAAAAGTATGGGTATCATCTACATGAATAGGCATAGTTTGAATGAAGTATTCTTGGTGTTTCCAAGTAATTAAGTAAGAACCATTGTCTCGACACATGCCCTCAGGAGGTGAAAAATCACAAGATAGGAGTGTGCGTCTTGTGGGGTCGTGACAAGAAGGATATTTATAAAGATATGAAAGAGGATGGATACTGACACTATACTTTTCCATATGGTGAGAAAATATTTTCAAAGTTTTTTCTCATGTGACCTCACTTCACAAGACTGTACGAACCACTTTTTGAAAAGGTATGTAATATTACTTGGAAAACACCTCAACAAAGGTTGTACTTTTTATATATTTTGTGATAGGGTGTGGCACAAATAATACTCCATTTTTATTGTACTTAATACATTGGCTCCGACCAAATGATTCTATTGATACATAGATATAGATGCTTATGTGGATAAAATGGGACAATTAACAAAAAATTCCTGCAACCAGGGAGACAAGTTTAACAATTATATTTTATTTTTATTTTTCAAGGTAATTATTATTGGAATTGGACAATCCAATGGTTGGTGAAATGACCATTTTAAATTATTTAAATTATATTTTTGAATGCATATATGGATCCAACGCTCTAACAAAACCCTTAATCCACCATAATTGTCTAATCTCAACAATTGATATATGCATTTTAATCAATTCTTTTAAATTTATGGTCAGTTTTGTGACAAAGCTAATTGAAAAACACAACTGGAAAATGTTAATAATCCTAATACTTTGACAAGACAATAAAGGTATTCGTACTGTGTCATTTTCAGTGATATTTAAAGTTTCTAAAATAACTAAATTAATTATTCAAATTGAATTTTTATGTGTCTATATGAATTTCACAAATGAGAATGGAATTTTAAATCATTGCTCTGATTATATCGACTAGAATTTATGAATTCATGCTAGAATAAACATAAAGCAAAGGATATGAATACCTCTTATCCCAACCAACAAAAAAACAAACTGGATCTTCCAATGAGTGTATTTAATTTATATTTTTTCATTTATTATGTTTTTTTATTATAAACATCATTATGTCATTTATTATGTTTTTTTACACACAATACATTCTTATTGCATAACTATAAATGTTTTCTACATTTTCTTTGTTTATTATACCTGCAATAACAAGTTATATAATTTTTGATATGCTCTTGAAAGTATGTTAACTATTAGTTAACCATGGAGTAACAATTAAAAATTTGTGATTTTTTCTTTAAGTATAACATTAAAAATAAAATAAAAATTATTTTTTATAAATATTTTAAAATATTTATTTGATATCTTATTGGTTATTTAATTTAAAGTCTTATTTTGAGGTGAGAAATATGCACCTACTATGCAACATTGAATGAGATAGGTAGTATACTTGCATAACCAAATTTAAGTACAAGTGGTCCATATACGTCGATAAATGTCGTTTTCCACCTTTTATAACTAAAGGCATCAATCGATGTATATCAACAACTTTTATATAAATGTGGTTTTTCTAGTAGACAATCAACATGCAAAGGAGTAGTTGACCATGGTTGACTATGGTTGACCATGGTCAACCATGTTGATCGTGGTTGAATATGGTTGACCATGGTCATCCATGGTGACTATGGTTGATTGTGGTTAACCAAGGTCAATCAATCAAAGTCAACATGGTTAACCATGGTCATCCATAGTAAACATTGTCAGCCATAGTCAACATGGTCAAGAACAGTGTACATGACCATACATAGTTAACATCGTCAACCATAATCATGTAGTGAAGAGGGCCCAATATGGTCAATTATGGTTGACCACGTAGTCAACATGGTCAACGATGACATAATCCACCATGTTCAACCATAGTCAACATTTTCAACCATGTAAGCCATGGTTAGCATAACCAAACATATTCCACCATAGTCAAATATGTTCAACCATAGTGAATAGGGTCAAACATCCTCAACCAAGGTCAATTATAGTTAATCATTGTCAACCACAGTAAACTTTGTCAACCACAGTGAACAACGTCAACATGGTGAATCGTAGTCATCCATGCTAAACCATAGTCAACCATGGAAAAAATAGTCAACATAATAAACCATGGTTAAGGATGTTTAACATAGTTAACCATGATGACTATGGTTAACCATGTTGAGTGTGGTTGTCCATGGTCAACTATGTTGTCTATGGTTACCCATGGTCAACCATGTTGACTATGGTGGAACAATTTGACCATGTAGACTATGTATGACTACATTGGAACATGGTTAACGATATTTTTCTATGGTTTCCCATGAAAATTTATACATGACTATGGTTGAGCATGGGTGACTATGATTGACCATGGTTGACTATGTATGAAAATGGGTGACTATGGTTGACCAGTGGTGACCATCTTTGACTATGGTTGACCATGGGTGTTCATGTTTCACTATGGTCAAGCATGGATGACCATGGTTGACTATGTTTGGTCAGGATGGTTAACCATGTTAACTATGGTTGACTATTGTTAACCATGTTGACTATTATTGACCATGGTCAACCATGTTGTCTATGGTTTACCATGGTCAACCATGTTGATGATGGTTTTATCTGGATTAGTTTTGGAATGAAATGAAAGAAAATATATTACAAAGAAATACATACAAAAATTGACATAAACAAAGAAATACAATGATACATGATTTCTATTAATGAAAGAAATGTATAGAGACTGTAAAAA
>JASDQU010375280.1:47128-57977 GCA_032191745.1 Picea mariana
GCCTTTTTATGATAAACATGAATTCCAAAACCCTACACATCCAAAAACCTAACCCTAGGAGATGAAGAGCCAAAAGTCATGTGGGCCCCATTGGGGTAAGTTAGTACATTAACTTCCTGAGTTCATAACTTTTTCATACTATATTTGTTTTAAGCGTGTGATATCCCGTTGGAAAAGTGTTTTATAGAACTAATCATTATTCTATAAAAAATTGACTATGTTTATAGTTTGACTGTGCAAGTAAAGAAAACACTCTTTAGATCCCCAAAACGACCCTGGAATTACATAAAGATGTACTCACATGAAAAATTCCAAAATAAGATAGTTGCAATAGGTGGGCGGCCACCAATATCCACTTGGATGTTGTGTAGGGATTCGGGACAAACCTGGAAGTGAAGAACCCACAATTAAAAAGAAATGTCCCCATTACAGAAAAACATGTTGAACTGAAAACTATCAAGATGTGCTAATTGGAATTTGGAATGGGTGGGTAGCCACCAATATCCACCTAGATCAATCCTCCCCTTTTTGTAAGAAAAGGTATCTGTTGCATTGAGAGCTTGGAGAAGAGGGGAAAGTGTTTTTTGAATCTCAATCTTGGTGAGATGCATGCCTTGTTGGAGAAGTTGTGTTGTTTTCTTTGTGGAAAGATGTCACGAACCTATTGCTGGCAGGATTGAATCGGTTCGACCAACCTGTTCTCTCTGGGATTGACAAGGAATTTTATAGGAACCGTTGTCCGTGAAGAAACAATATATTATTTCTCTTATGTAATGTGCTTCTGCTAGATATAAGGTGTTGAGGCTACAATGGTTGTAGTGGCCTTATGCACATCCTTTGAAAAAATTGCGAAGAGGATGAATTTTGCAATATGAGAGATTACCTTATGAGATTGTTTTGGAGGAATAGTAGTTAGAACTACCTCTGGTATCCTATAGAGATGACCCCCTAAAGTAATAATGAAACTAGGGGTTAGAGACTCATAAAAAAAATGATGTTTCCACATATATGGTTGGCCCAAAACAACATCACATACATCAAGAGGGGGAAAATCACACACTACCTCTTCCTTGAAGGGTTGGATGCCATAGGACAGGCAACACTATTGGTTGACACAAATATGTTGTCCCTAGTGAATCCACTAGATGTTGTATGGCTATGGGTGTGGTGTTGTAGACAACCCCAACTGTTTGGCAATCTTAGCTGAGATGAGGTTCTTCTAGATGTCGATATCAACAATCAAATGCAATGGGGTCCCCTTCACCCACATTTGTGAATAGAAGATGCACTCCCCCTCTTCAAGATCTATTGTTTCTTTTGGTTTAATTGTTGCGGTTGTGACAATATTAGTGGGGTATACATCATTGATCTGCTTGTTCTCGATATTTTGTGGATCATATTATGAATCAGGGTTCATCTCCTTGTATTTGACCTTGACCAAAATTGATTGTTTCGAGTTTCATTCATCGGTGTTGTGCCAGGGGATTTTGTGAAAGTCGCACCACTTCTCAGTGTCATTTTCCATCTATCCTTTACCTTTATTTTCTTGTGTCTTGGACCAGTTTTCTGGAGGATGTTGGTTAGGTCCGTCTTTACCATGCTTTGGTTGTTTCGGATTTGTAGACCCGTACTCTCATTTTTTCTGGTGCCTAAATTTCTACTTGATTTTGACAACATATTGATAGGAAGCTCCCAATGATGAGATGTTTAGGAAATCCATTTCGGTTTGGATGTACCTATGCAAAGCCCCATGGTTTTTTAGAAACAGATATCGCTCAAAGTATTTTATACCCAACTTTGTGAACAAGCTATGCAAATTATTTGTGAACTCTGACACTATTTGTCTCTTCTCTTGCTGCAATGTGGTCCATCTCATGTATTGTTCTTCATAATTATCAAAAAGGTAGTATTTTTCCTTGACCACATCCATAAAAAGAACCAAGTGAGCTCGACTCCATATATTCTAGATTCCTCTATGGAAATTTTCTCCTGGTAAGTTTCCCACCAATGTTTGACATGGAGGACATCCTTGAGGAGTGCGAAGGTTATCTTTTCCCCATGGGAAAAATTGTGAACAGAGAAATAACCTTCTAGCAAAATTAACCATTTTTCTAAGGCATCTTCATCTATTTGAACTTCAAATATGGGAATATCAAAATTATCTTGTACCTTGAAGGGAGAGGTTCCTCCAAATTATTTGCTTGATGAATATGGACTTGTTTCTATCGACAGGCATTGAAGGATGTGGGAAAAATTCTCGATCATTTCGTCGCTCTATCGCGTGAGATCTTGCTCAAGAAACATGTTAATAGAATATTCTTCTCCATAGTTTTTCTTTTCTTCCACCATAAAGGGTTTCTTAGGCATGTCAGAGAGATTCTCCTCAAGAGATACAAGCTCGAGACCCAACTTGCTATACTCAGACCTTGTCGGGGACATGCATTGAAAAATGATCAAGAGAATCCTACTTTGATACCATTGATCTAGATTATTTTCGGAACAAAATGAAAGGAGAGATATTACAATGAAATACACATAAAAATTTCCATAAATAGAGAAATACAACAATACATGATTCTATTAATGAAATAAATGTACAAATACTGTAAAAATACAGAGTGCAAGACTCGCTAGAATGGTGACAACTTTATCTCTGAGAAGAGGTGTGACGACTATGCTCATTCAGAATAAAAAGAGTACAGTGAGGCTCCAAAAGAATTTTTATGATAACCATGAATTCCAAAACCCTATACATCCAAAATCCTAACTCTAGGAGATGAAGTGCCAAAAGTCATGTGGGTCGAGTTGGGGTAAGTTAGTACATTAACTTCCTAGGGTCATAACTTTTGCATGCGATCTCCCTTTTAGGCGTGTGATAGCACGTTAGAAAGGTATTATAGAGAGATAAACATTATGCCATCAAAATTTGACTATGTCTATATTTTTACAGTGGAAAGAAAATAAACTAATGTTTAGGGCCCAAAAAATTCCCTCGAAGTACAAAAAAATGTACTCACGTGAAAACTTCCAAAATAAGCCAATTTGAATAGGTGGGCAACTGCCAATATCCACTTGGATGTTGTCTAGGGCTTAAGTACAATCCTAGAAGTGCAGAATCCAAAATTACAAAGAAATGTCCCCATTACAGAGAAACATGTTGAACTAAAAACTGTCAAGATGAGCTAATTGGAATTTGGGACAGGTGGGTAGCCACCAATATCCAGTTGGATCATGGTTGACCATGTAGACTAGATCTATGACCAAATTTGACCATGGTAAACTATGGTTGTCTTTAGTTGTCCATGAAATTCTATAGTTGACTATGGTTGACCATGTTTGACTTTGTTTGATTTTAGTTGACTATGTTTAAACATAGTTGATGATGGTCAACTATTGTTTACTATGGTTTTCTTCCATCACAATGTGACATTATTGAAGGGTTACTTATGATTTTTATGTCAAGTCATGTTTGTCAGATTATGACCTTAGGTTATTTTAGTCACTAGGCAATGTTGGGTTTTGTTTGAGACGTAGTGGAATCAAGTTATTTTCATCTCGTTGTGACATTGGGTTATGGTCATCACTGTGTAACATCAGGTTTTGTTCATCACAATATGATGTCGAGCTATGGTCATCACATTACAATGTTGTGTTTTCTCTGTTACATTATAATGGAGTGTTATGATCGTCACATTGCGACGTTGCAATATGTTCATCACATTGAAACATTGGGTTATGTTTATCACAATGAAATGTTGGGTTATGTTCATTTCATTGTGACACTAGGATTTGTATGTCACATTGTGAAGTTGGGTTATGTAAGTCACATTACGACATTGAGTTTTTCACATCACATTATATCATTAGGTTTTGTATGTTAGATATAGACGTTGGGATATGTTCGACATATTAGAGTTATGACATTGTGACATTGGATTTTGTTCTTTACATTATGAAGTTAGGTTATGTTCATAACATTTTGACGTTGGTATATGTTCATCACTTTGACTCAAAGACATCGATTATGTTCATCGCCATTTTCTTTTTGGGTTATATTCATGTCATTGTGACATTGGGTTATGTTTGTCACCTTGTGACATATGGATTTGGATGTCACATTGTAACATTGGTTTTTGTACCTCACATTGTGATATTAGGTTTTATAACTCATATTGCGACATCAGGGTATGTTTGTCATATTTCAATTGTGGGATATGTTCATGACGTTGCAATGTCAGGTTATATTGGATTTCATCATAATGTGATGTTGTTGAAAGTTTATGTCTAAATGCAATGTGGGGATATGTCATTCACATTGTGATTTTGGGTTATTTTCATCAGATTGCGACGTCAAGTATCATCACATTGTAACATCAGTTTATGTTCCTGATAATGCAATGTTGACACATTACAAAATGGAAGTTTTGGCCAAGTTTTTTGAAAAAAATTCTAATGAATTTTTTACTTTGTCACAAAGATATGAATTATGAATTGATGTAATGTATCTCATAGAAAGAAACTTCCATACAATGTAATGCAAATTAAATTTTTATCATAGTTAATATGGTTCTGGCAAATTAAATCTTTATCTTAGTTTAAGATATTTATATGAAATGTTGTTTAATCAATTTTTCTTGCATAGTTTAATATATTTATGTGCAATGATGTTTATTTTTTCTATGAATATCATTCACTATTTCATCAACCATTATATTTATTTTTTCTTCAATATCAATTAAAATAATTTTTTTCTGAGTCTACCTATTGTAGATTTATTAATTTATTAAACTTCACTAATCATTAAACTTTATAAATTATGTCATAATGTAACATTATTAATCTAACTTTGATCATTAATAAATTTTATTAAACTCACCATTGTAATGTAATGACCATAGCTAGAAATTTCCATATGATGTGATGTAAATTAAAACTTTATCATAATTTATTGGATCATAGGTAAATTAAATATTTATCATAGTTAAATATATTTATATATTTTTTTCTCAAAATGTTTATATATTGTGCTCAAACATGGTTATATATGTAATGATGTTTATTGCTGCTATGAAGATTTACATTGACTATTTTTTCAACCATTATATTTATTGTTTCATCATTATCAATTCAAAGAGTTTTTTGTGAGTCTATCTATTCTTTTAAGAAGCCACTTACATTACACTAATTAATAATATTTTGGGACTAATGGTTAAGAACATGTGTTTCCTCTTAAGAGGTCACAGGTTCAAATCCAGAGGGGATAGGGTATGTATAGTTGGGTGGAGGGGGGTCCCTTGTCCCACAAACAAGGGGGTCGCATATACCAATTTGATGTGAGGGGGGTCGCTTGTCCAAGAAACAAGAGGGTCTCATACACCAACTTTATGTGGTGGGTCGCATATACCAATTTGATGTGAGGGGGGTCGCTTGTCCAAGAAATAAGAGGGTCTCATACACCAACTTTATGTGGTGGCTTGACCATGACCTTAAAATATTATTATTATTATTATTATTATTTAATAAATATCTACATTTTTAATTATTTATAATCAATAATTATTATTATTTTAGTTTCTTTTATGTCAATATCAAAGTAATTAAAAATATTTCAACTATTTTAAAATTTAAAACTATATCAAATTCAAATTTAACTAATCTCTCAAATGCTATTTCAACTATTCAATTTATTAATATTAAATAAACTTGTTAAACTTTAAATATATAATTTTATTAAATTTATTACTTTAATAATAGAATTTTCTAAATTTATTGAACGGAATTTTAATAACTTATTCAATAGGGAGTATTATCGAAAAAAAATGGGAAGTGAGAAGTATTAGTGAGTTTCTCGTGCATAAAAAAAATTTAATAAATGAATGTAAGATTATAATGTAGATGAAAATAAATATACATTAAAATATAATGTTAATTTAGTTTATTATTATATAATGTTAATTTAGTTTATTATTAGTCTACATTAAAATTGTTATTTTAGTTTCTTTTATGTTAATATCAAAGTAATTGAAAATATTTCAACTATTCAATTTATTAATATTAAATAAACTTGTTAAACTTTAAATATATAATTTTATTAAATTTATTATTTTAATAATAGAACTTTATAAATTTATTGAACTTTATAAATTATGGAATTTTAATAATTTATTCAATAGGGAGTATGATAAAAAAAAAAAAAAAGGAAGTATTAGTGAGTTTCTAGTGCATGAAAAAAATAATAATAAATAAATGTAACATTATAATGTAGATGAAAATAAATTTACATTAAAATATAATGTTAATTTAAATAGTTTAGTAATATTGAATATAAATATTTTTGTGTGCATATTTAATCAATATTAATACATTTAAAATAATACATTTAAATATTTTAATGATATTGGATATAGAAAAAGTGTTTCTTTTCAATTTAAGAATAAAATATTTATCAAACAATTTTATAGTGGGCATTAGTCAATTCCTAAAATATCATGGGATGAAAAAGCATGTTACCTTTGTGACACTAAGAAGGTTGAAAATGAACATCACTTTCTGTTAGATTGTCCAACCTAAATCCATAGAATTTTTGCGTTTACTATTTATAGTTAAAAATATAATATTAAATAACAAGAAATTTCTAATTATATCAAAACAATTATAACAAAACCTTTTTCATTTACTATTATTTATGATTAAAAATATAATAAAAAATTGTCCAAAATACTTCGAGATATTTTAATAAATATCATCCATAGTTTAGAAACTGAAGTGAAAAAAGTGAAAAGAGGTTTATAGAGAAACTGGGCCATCGTGTTTTTTATGCATAGTTTAACAATGCATATTTATTTTTGAGTCTTTTCACATTCACAATTTGAACTAGAATGGTTTCAAGGGAAGAAAGAGTCTCAAACAACCAGCTGAACACGGCCACTTTTTTATCATCTAAATTATGTAGGAACGCAGTTACCATCCCAACATTGAGCAATGGAGAGTTTATAATATGGTAGAGTGGCATCTCTTGTGAACTCCTACTTTGAATAACAAACCAAAAAGCATTCAATTTCCCAATCCGATCTCACACAAACTAATTAGACATGGATACATACTGTACTATAAAACAAATAAATTAAATATAGATTTCACTGATGCTCTCAAACCCTGAAGTAGAGATTCTGCCTCGTGAGCAAAAAGCATAGATAGATATTTAGTCTCGCGAATACAAATCTTAGAGTTGGAATCATTGTATTGCATATAATCAGTGTTATTTTAACCCATAGGATTAAATTATTTTAACACAGATGTTGTCATACCTTTAAGTATATATTCAACCTCATGAGCATAGAACACAGATCGCAGATAGAGAGTTTAGTCAGGCGAGTACAAACATAGAGTTTGGAATTGTAGGATTGTAGATAATCACTATTGTTTTGAACTCAAATCTATTAATTACTCTCTCGATCAAATTACCGAAAAGTGCAAAAATTGAACAAAGATTACATCTCCGAAACTCTGTTGATATCAAGCCTGGATAGATTGGAAATTAAAAAGAACCTATTTTGTTTTCTTTTTATATTTACTTTTTGAAGTTCATGCAGATTCTGGGTATCAATTATGGTTAGGTTGAATATGATTGGGTGTGATGTTGTCTAAATACTCTGCGTGAAGTGGAAGGACCGCAGGAGGGAGGCAAAGAAATAGTAAACATTGATGAGAGTATCTATAGAAATTATGCGTGCCTCCTTCCAGAGGAGAGCGCATGCACGAAGTGCACAACAATAAATGTATATATTCTTACAGTCTCCTTTAGACAGAGTTCCCGCAGACTTTGCCAGATAAAGGCTTGTGAATGATGTCATTGATCGCTGGTGATGGGTAGTGTTCCCTTAGGGTAGGGAGCGATAAGTTTCCAATAATTGGTCGTTTTTGTCACTCCTTCAAAATGATCAGTTATAGATTGTTTAACTTGAGCTATGTGCAATTAAAGGTAAAGTTGAAGTCATATGCCCTTGAATTCGAAGTGAATGAAACCTTTTTAGTTTTCCTTATGTGAGATATGTCATGCTTGCATTTAACATCCTATGTGCGGAAATTCATGGAAAAAAACATAAGAACATAATACACATAATGGATATGACACTTCCTTTCATAACAGAGTTCACTCGATGTGGGATACCTCTCAGGGTCATGCTCCAAAGCCTGACCACTTTATTCTCCTCACTGTAATGATGTCTCTCATTTGCAAGTTGTAAGGCCAAACTCCATTTTCGGTGACGACAAGAAGTGATTGAAACGTGATCAAGAATGTGTACAGCTTCACAAGTTCTCATACTCATGAGGCATCCATGATGTTGACATGGACATCATCCTCACATACTTAATACATAAAAAGAGGAATACTAAAATATGACCCCCATCAACATGGAGCCATCAAAAGCCTTAGATCCCCTGCTGAGATCCAAGCGTAAATATGCAGCCCATAAAAAAATCTCGAAACGATGAGATTAGAACTGCTTCATTGGCCACTTATCATAAAAGTGCCACAATTTCTGTGTCACATATAACTAATTTATTTGATGTGAAAGAAGAGAAAAAAATAATAGCTAGAAGGAATAAGTTGATCTTGTCGCCTTGTTGCAGCCTCTCTATGCTCCTTCAGACCTATAACATCCATGCTATGCTACAACATTTAATGACAAAACAATATAATGAAAATCGTGCTTACATTAGCTTCTCCATAACTTAGCTTGTTGATCTGAAGTTCTGCTACAAAAACAAACCTCGCCATTGGATTTGCATCGTTGAATTACCTAAAAATGACTATCAAATCATCTCCATCCGAGTCCGACACTTTCAAGCCCAAGAGACACCTTTGCCTCAGTTACCGTGCCACTACCTTTGCAATAAATGACTCATTATGGAGTTAAGCTACATAATATTTACTCAGATCAAAAAACTAATACCACCACTGTGTTTGTGGAGTCATTTTGCCTAAAAATGTCTGTCTTCATGCCTCGATCTGAGTCAGACACTTTTTGGCCCAAAAGGCACCATTACCTCAGTTTGTGTGCCAAAATCCATACCAGGACGTACAGTCCATACGGACGTGCTCATACATCTCTCGTGCTCCATGTGTGTTGAATGCACTTGTTGTTCCCGAACTCTGCTCGGACCACTTTTTATACAAAAACTTGGTAGTTGTGTCATAAATGAGGTGGTTGATGTATTGGTTGGCGGAGCTAAGTTTAGGACGTAGGTTAGTGGAAGTCCCGGGGTCAAATCCCATGGACTCCTCTCTTTTTGGCGTGCTCCGCTAAGTTTGGAGGCGATTTTGGCAGGCAACCTTCTATATTTGGTGGAACTGTCACTAAAATGGCGGTTCGTTATGTTATCTTTGGTGGCGGCTTTGGCGGGGGGGCTGTTTATGGCGGTTGGTGGAATATTCCACCAAATATGGTGGAACCACCCCAGATTTGGCGACAATTTTTCATATATATATTTTTTTGTTTTTCAGTCACGGGCCCTCCTTCGTCATTTTGGGGGTGCCACCTAGCACCCTTTGATTGGGCCACGTGGCATCCATTGATTGCCCCACTTGGCCGCTAACATCACCTCCATACCCAACACCTCCACGTCACCTTCATACTAGACATGTGGTGCCTTCTGGGTGGTGCCACGTGGCATCACCTAAGGTGCCACGTGATGCATTTTTACTCATCCACGTGGCACCCTAAAAACTCCAAATTCGAGTGACACATGCCAACCTCTGGTGCTGCCACATGGCATGTTGACATCATCATGACATGTGTCACCCTATTCAATTTCCACGTAGGTTGTAGGGATGCTGACATCATCTATACTGATGTTGTCGTCATCAGTACGGATGCTGACTCATCCCTGCTAATTGGGCTAGGTTGACTAGAACTTTGACCACTTATATCTTTTGATCTGTAACTCCGTTTGACGAGCCATTTGTGTCATTGGAAAGCTTGCGATGCGGTCTTCACGATTCCGTTTTAATTGAGATTTGGAAACTTTGAATTTTTTCCATTTTCTGTCTGTTAAGGCCATTCTGAGCCTCCTGGGACACTTCTAAAACTTATGTGATGTTCCCTAGATCCATCTAGATTAGTGTTCCCCAGGGAATATGGTTGTTTGCATAAGGAGTTATGGTTGTTGCATCATGGACTGAAACTATTACCCACGAGGATATTTATAATTTGTATATTCCCAAACACGGAAACTTAATCAAATCGAGAACCCTTTAAAGCTATGATTGCATGGATGGGATGGTTCATTGGACGGATGACCTAGGGTTTCATATATGTTCTCATACCCTTAAGTAGATGTTAAAATTCAAATGGACTACCGACTTGTTTTTTCATTAAAAACTACATGGATATATAAAAAAAAGTTGTACACCTAATAACAATGCACCTTTTATTATATCTAATGTGAAAATACAAGGCATAAGTTCTTAGTGATCTCCTTTACAAGAACCCAAAGTGAGGCCACAGTTGTTGACTCCATCATCTATCCTTGATACATGAACTTACGATGAAGATAGATAATTGATAGTGGGTAAACACTTCAAACAACTTATCCTTATTCATAATAAAAATAATTAGGCTTCAATTGTGTCCTTTGTTGACCAACCAACCTTGAAAATATGGAAAACTTGCAACTTTGGAATGAAATAAGATGTATGTTTGAATATTTAGATATTTCAGTAGATGGTATGAGGAGATAGGTGTTAGATGCCCTTCCTCAATATTTGTATCTATGTACATGATACATTCATTGTTAACATGGATTTACATTATTTGTATCTCTATGCATGATAGATTCAGATTTA
>JASDQU010375280.1:85322-98764 GCA_032191745.1 Picea mariana
GGTGTTGTATCTTCATGTGCATTGTCCTTCATGTCCAAATACCTTCATCAATCTTACGGTCCAAAACCCATGACTAGGGTTGACATCAATGACAACAACCAATCTTCCAACAGGGATTACAATTACCGTAGAAATACATGTTTAAGGAAATATCATGGAAATGAAATCGTCTTCTAAGTACAGTAAAATAAACAAGTGTAAATGAATATTCATTGCAAGTAACAACTTTAGCAGGCATACTTTAGCCAAATGAGATTTCTCTGAAGTCGTTGTCCCACGCTCGCTCTGTCTAGCTCCTGCCTGCTAACCGATGTGTCCTCACCGATACCACCCAACCAACGCTAGGGATACTCTTCTTCCCCCTGAGTCCCCCTGAGTCGCAAAGGGTCCACACACACAATACCATAGAATGATAGCACCCATCTCACCTCGCAAGGTCGATCTACCACTCGTTACTCGAGCTGGGTATCTCAACTCCCACAAGAGAAAGTTCAGTCAAGATGAAATTTTAGCAGCATAACATTACGCAAGCCACATGATGATCCATACTCCTCCTCCACCATCCTTTTTATAAAGTTTTTAAGTAATTAGTTTCCCAAAATTCTCATTAGATTCATTTTTTATTAATTTAATTAGGAAAAACCTCCCCTGTACACATGTCGCCCATCCCCTAGTTGTAGCAGAAAATCAATTTTATTAATTAATTAAATATTCAGATTTCCCTCACCTACCTAAAATCATTCCTAAAAATGCTCCTCTTAAATGACTTACGCCTTAATTAACTCCTAGTTGAGTTCATAAATAGAAAGTTACAAAGGCTAGATTCCTTACTAAGTTAGACATTCAAATTTTTCTCTAAGTTTCCCCTTTTCTTTAAGTTTCTCTTTTTCTTTAAGTTTATTTTTTCTTTTAAGTTTCCCCCTTTTTCATTTTTAACTAAAAATCAATTTAGCAAGTGTAGATAAAAACAACCAATTACTATTTTAATAAATTTAATCCTCCATTATAAAAAATTTATACTTTAATAATTAAGTTTGAATTTCTTACCCCCCTTCTTGTTACATGTTTATTTTTATTTTTTTGACCACATGTTCTACTTATACCTAGGTTTTAATTTCACTAAGTTGGGCGACAATTTTTTAAGGGAACTTTTAGTTATTAAAGTTTACTCATACCATCATCTATTTTAGGGTCGACCAGATTCTAAGGGGGCATAGTTTTCTAGGCACTAGGTTTATTAACTTATCATATTTAAAATTGCGATGTGCCCTTCAAGACACACTACGTGCTCCAAGGGTGTCACTCGCCTTATTTCGTTTTATTTGTGTGACATTCCCTTCAAGATGCACTACGTGCTCCAAGGGTGCCACTCACCTCTTTTTGTTTTCTTTTCACAATTTGCCCTTGAAGATGCACTACGTGCTCCAAGGGTGTCACTCGCCTCTTGATTGAATTTGGTAGATGTCAAACCCCTCGAGTCAATACTCTTTTAGGTGATCTTGTGTGACACTAAGGGCCTCTAAGGAATAAGGCCCATGCGTTATTATGCAGCCCTTCGAATCATCCTGAGCGACTGTCATAGTCTACCCTCATGGTATTATGGGTCTTCTCGAACTAGGTAAATGTTAACCTATAGTTCGAGCCACGGCAAGAGTGCTAGTAGGTTGTGGTAGGGTTGTTTCCACACCTCTCCCTCAATGTCTCTGGTTGTCGTGCATGACCCCTCTACTCCAAATGTGAGTCTAGTCGACAAGTTATCATCAGCCTGCATCCATCAACGAATCATGTCAACAATAATAATCAACCATCATAACATATAATCATATGTACATATGTCACATCAACAACATTCAAACCCTAAAAGTCCACTCCCTGACTCGATCTGGAGTCCAAGGGTTTTCATCGATGCCTCTGCATCCCCAATGTCTAAATTCCTGCACACTCAAGAGTACCCAGTCAATAGCACCTGTTTAAGTAAATACAAAAAAATAACATATCATAAAATCCACAATATCTCATAATCATAATAAAAATGACCAATAGTATAATAACTCGGATCACTTGCACGAAAGTGTCCTCAAAGAATAAGTTTGCTCAGTGCATGCAAGAGAGAGATGTTACAACATGGATTTACATAGGTTCTTTCTAAATATATGGGTGTCCGCAAGAATATGGTGGAAAAAAAAGTGGCAACATGCTAAGCACAAACACACTAAAGTAGGAATGCACACATGTTCTTTATGTGATAGGTTGGGTAACCCTTTAACCACCATCCATTATGCCAAGTCAACTCCTCGGCAAGAACATGCATGCACTATCAAGGGAGAGTGAGCATTCTTGAAAAACCATGTGCATTCCCAAGAATGTGGACATGTTCCTAGGAACATGAACATGCTTTAAGAGCACATGTGCATTCCTATATTCAGTTTTTTAAAAGGGGTCGTGAATGTTCACACTCTCACAACTTCATCTCTAGTTCATTCAAAGTTTGTATTTGGACACAATTTTAATTTTTTAATTTCCTAATCTAGTTAAATGTTTAAAAAATAAACCTAAGTTATATTTTCATTATTAAATTGAAGAAAACTTAATTAACATGGAGCATGGAGAAAACCCAAGCCCAACACCACCATAAGAAGTCACACCAAACCCTAAACCACAATTGAAAAATATAAACATGAAAATTTATAAAGGGTTGAGGTCTCTTACACCTCTTATTGAAGACTTATGGAGTACTATAGACCCCTCCCTCACAATTGTGATTAACTATCTCCTTGAACATCATTATATCTTCCATTGCAGGTGCCCAAGGTTAACTAAGTAATATTTTGTATTATAGGGATAGAATGTTTGAATATTACAGGACTGGGATGGATAAAAACCAGGTTAGATACCTAAAAAGTACAAAAAAACTAACCAATGATATTGTTTATTGATCCTAGAACAAAAGTAGAAACACTAATCAGAAAGAGATGCATTTGTATGGATTGGTGCACCTACCAACCATTTTTAGAAAATTGGATGGATAGTCGATTTATGGTTTTTGAAAAATATCTTTGCAATAATAGGGCGGTGCCTCTATATTTCCTCAAACAATTATTGGTAGAGTTTATATTAGGTCTCTGTGTCAACTACTTTGACATCGGTGAACTCTATGGGGTGGTTCATGGGTTTACACATGATAGTTAAAATGCTAGTAATGACCCATTCATAGGTCCTAATCCTTGTAGGAAAAGGCCTAACCCCCCTTCTAAACATCTTCCCATTGTAGAAAGCATAAGCTAGAAACAAGCATCCATATCCATCTTGACTCGGAGCTTGATGCAAGACATCAATTTTATATCATTATTCTATTGTTATTTATTGTGAAGGACATAAGGGTTTCATAATGAACTGTGCCACTCTGAATCCATAATAAGATATATAATAATAATTGATTTTAAAAATATCATGATATTACAACAATAGGGCCTACCTATATATATATATATATATGGTATTTTATGAAGAGTCATGACTTTTCGTCATGACCTTTTATTACATTAATGTTTAATTTTACTTTTATTTATTATTTTAATGTCTTTATATTATATTATTTATTTATTGTGACATTGCCCTTCTCTTAAATTTTTATTTTTCCTCAAAGAAATGAAAGAAGGATGTAACTGGAGAAAGTGCTCTGACTCCCAGGTAGCATCTTCTTCGAGTAGATTTTTCCATTTAATTAGATATTCCTTGATTACTCAAGAATGCAATCTGTTTTCTCGGGTGTCGATAATGGCTTTAGGCTATAAAATAATTCTTCCTTCCTCATCGAATATAGGAAGTATAGTTTTGTGATTTTTGTTGTTTCCCCAAGACTCTCTTTAGACATGATACATGAAAGACATTGTGGATATGACTTTTATCTGGTAAATCGAACTAGTAGGCTATGTGACTAATTTTTCTATTTATTTGATATGGTCCATAAAATTTTGGAGCCAATTTATTCTTCCCATGTTGTTTAATGGATAATTGTTTGTATGGTTGAAGTCTCACAAATACCCAATCTCCTACTTCGAACTCTCTTTTTGTTCGGTTTTGGCCAGCTTGTTGCTTCATTCAGTTCCTTGCAAGTGTTATATTTTCTTTGAGTAACTAAAGGATTTTCTAACTTTCTTGTAAATGGCATTTTACAGACGCAAATTTTATGTGGTTGGTGGCCATCTCCTTCCATGATGGAGGTTCATAACCCTTAAGAGATTGGAAATGTGTCATTTTAGTTGATGTGTGATAAGTGGAATTATACCACCACTCAGCAAGGTGCAACCATTGAAACCATTTATTTTGTTTTTCAGAGATAAAACAACGAAGATAGGTTTCTAAAAATTTATGGACGACTTTTGTTTGACCATTTGTTTGAGGGTGGTAAGATGAACTCTTATTGAGAGGTTTTAATCCATTTGCAAAATTCTCTCCAAAAATTCCCTTTAAATTTGGCATCTTTATCGCTGACGATAACCTTACAGAACACATGTAGTTTGTAAATATTTTTACAGAATATTTCAACCATTTGTTTTGGTGAATCTATTTTCCTTACTCCAATAAAGTGTACATAGTTAGTATGTCTACTACTACTAATATTTTATATTTTTCGTTGGATACAGGTAATCCTTCAAGGAAATCCATTGAAATTTCTTCCCATTTTTAGTTGGGAATGTGTAACGGGTGGAGTAACCCAGGGGTCGACACATTTTCATTATTGTTCCTTTGACAGAGATCACATTCTGCTACATATTTTTGAATATCTACACTTATCCCCTTCTAAATTATAATCTTCGTGCATTATAGTATGTTTTGAAAAAAGCTACATGACCTGCAGCTAGGAAATCATGAGATTCTTGAAGAACCTTGGATTTAAATCTTGGGTTGGTATTTAAGTAGATTCTCCCTTTATACCATAATATGTCATTTTTCCATTCGAACTTAGCATATTGATTTAAATTGTTGATTATAGAGAAAGTCTCCAGGTTTTTTGCATACTCAGTTCGGATTTCATCCAAACATTATGGAATGGATATTGATATTGAAAAAACTTGTCTTTCTTCATCTTTTCATGATAGGGCATGGACCGCAATGTTGTCTTTTCCTCTTTTATGTAGAATTTCCATATCAAACATGGAAATTTTTTCTATCCACTTTTGTTGTTCGGTTGATAATTTTTTTTGTTGTAACAAGTACTTGAGACTATTATGATCTGTGTGTATCAAGAACTTAATTCCCAATAGATATTGGTGCCATTTTTTTAATGTGTGCATGATGAAAATCATTTCGTTGTTGTAAGTGGATTGTAATCATTTTGTTTGATTTAATTTCCTTCTCTCAAAATTTATTGGGTGCCCATATTATATCAATATTGCTCCAACTCCAAAACCAGACACGTCACACTCGATGATGAAAGGTTTGGAGAAGTTAAGTGTTGCTAATACTGGGGTTGTGGACATAATGTTTTTTAAGTTTTCAAAACATTTTTGTGCCTCCAAATTCCATTGCAAAGAGTTTTTCTTAAATATTTTTTTTAGAGGGGCGGTTAAATGAGAATAATTCTTGACGAATATTCGATATTATCCTGCCAATCCTAGAAATCCTCTTAATTTGCATTTTTTTTGGGTTTAGGCCATTTTGTGATTTCCCTTATTTTCTTGGGGTATACCTTGACTCTTTCTTTGGATATTATGGGACCAAGGTACTCTACTTCCTCCTTGCCAAATGTACATTTTGACATTTTGGAATAGAATTGATTTTCCTCCAGAAGAGATAAGACTTGTCCGAAATGTTCCATATGATCCTGCCATGTTTTACTGTAAACTAAGATATCATTGAAGAAAACTAAGACATGTTTCCGTAAGTATGGGTGAAATAATTCATTCATTGTCACTTGGAAAGTGGCGGGGTAATTAGTTATCCCAAAAGGCATCACCTTGAATTCGTAGTGTCCTTCCTATTTCTGGAAGGCAGTCTTGGCTACATCTTCTAGTTTGACTCTAATCTGACAGCACCCAGATCTTAAATCAAGTTTTAGAAAATATCTTGCTCCGTGAAGTTCATCCAACATTTCATTAATAAATTGGATGGGAAATTTATTTTTAATTGTTATTTTGTTTAGCCCTTGGTAATCTATGCATAATCTGAAAGATCCATATTTCTTTCGAAATAACACTATTGGAGTTTCATATGGACTACTTATTTTCCTGATGACACCACATTTTAATAGGTCTTGGACTAATCTTTCCATCTCTGTTTTGTGGTGATGAGGGTATTTGTATGGTCTAACCTTGACTAGGGTTGATCTCGGTTTAACTTCAATTATATGTTCAATTCTTCTTTGAGGCGGTAACTCCATGGGAAGGTCTTGAAATACTTTCTTATGTTTTTGAATTAGATCTTGGATGTCTGATGTTCTGGATTCATCCTCTTATAATTCTTGTATTTCTATGTTGTGGCATTGGATGAAGTATATGTTTGCTCCTTTTTCTGATCAATTTCTCCATTTGTTGTGATGACACAACCTGTGTTTGTGGAGGTTTAAAACCATCTAATTTATAACTTTTTCCTTGCCACTTGAATTTGATGAAATGTTCATAGTGATTGACTGAGTATGTGCCCAAGGTTTCTAACCATTGGACTCCTAAAACCACATCTACTCCTCCCAGAGGGACAATGTAGAGTTATGATTCCAAATTGAAATCTTGGATTTGGAGTTTCACCTTATGGAATTTTTCAACATTTGCAATTTTTTTTCCATCTGCAACCATTAATTTCATGTATGGGACTAGATATACAAATAATTTACTTTCCTTGCAAGATTGATATCAAGGAAATTGTGGGTACTTTGAGTGTCGATTAGTACGTTGACATTATCATTTTTTATATGTCCTTTTAATTTAAGATTTTTTTTTTGGGTAATGCATGTGATGGCTGCTAGCGATATTCTTGGTGTGTTGTCTTCTATGAGCTATGAAGTGTCATTTTGGAAAATTTTCATTTCTTCATTTATTGATTCTACTGAGTCTGATTCGTTCCCATTTTCTTCTTCACAAGTGTGCAATTTTTTTGAGTTATCTTTGATATGCCACCTATGCCTTGGGTCCCATTTATCTCCACATCATTTACATTTTCCATCTTTTATCCTTTGGGACTCTAAACTTCTTCTTCTATCTTCATGTAGATTGGGTGGTATGTATTTTTCATTTCTAGTGGTCTGAGGTACACTCCTTCTTGAGTAAACCTTGTTGAATCTTGATTGGCCTTATATTTTTTATTTTGCGGCTTTTGCCTTCCGTATTCTTATTTCTATCATAATAACCTTGTGTAATATTAACTCATCTTGGATATGTTGTTTGAGACCACCTATGCAAGACTGGAATAATTGATCATCAGATAGTCCAAATACTCGGGTGGTGAGAGATTCCCATTGATGTGTAAATTCATCTATGCTACCTTTTTGTTGCAATTGGGATTATTTGCAATAAGATATACGCTACAATTATGAAGGTCTTATCAATAAAAAATTATTTTCCGAGATGTCATGTAATCTTAAAAAAAAAACATTTTTCAAAGAATTCCAATTATATGACTGAATTATTCCTTTCCATCATATATAGCAATTGTATGCAGTGCCTTCGAGGTACGTGGATGCGTATTTGACCTTTTCATCGGTTTTAATGTTATATATATGGAAATATTCTTCCATTTTGTTAAATCAAGCCACGCATTGGTTACCACCTCCATCGTATTTTGATAGTTCAATTTTGGGTTTGGGAGCATAAAGTATTAAGGGTTGATGTTGTGATATAGGTTGGGAATTTGAATTGTAGGGAGGTGGTGGAGGTGTTGGTGGTGGTGCTGATGTGTGAGATGTTATTAAGTCACTCGGTTGTGATTGGGTGGCTTGTTCATGCCCTTGGCCTTTTATTAAATTTAAAATCTCATTAAGATTTTCTTATTGATGTTGTGTCATGACAACCAGACTTTGTTGCAAATCATCATTTATTTCTAGTTTAAAATATCCCAAACCTCGTTGTAGGTTAACCCCGAGTTCTTGAAAAATATCATCTTTAAGATGTTGTTTTAGATTATCGATGGCTTTTTCTAACTCGATTCTGACTTCCGTTGAAATTTTTTCTTTAAGATTATGGGTAAACTCTTGTTTGAGTGCCTCATTGTTGATCCTTATTTTTTATATTAACTGATTCGAATGGATTTAGGGAACATCACAAAATTTTCACAAGTGTCCCAGAATGCACAGAAGCAACCCAGGACGCTTAGAATGGCTTCAGTAGACAACAAAAGGGAAAAAATAAAAGTTTGCAAAATTCAATTAAAATGGCATGATCGTGAACATCACGTCACAATATTTCCAACGGTGTGAACAGCTTGTCAAACATATTTACGGATCAAAAGTTATAAGCAGTCAAAGTTTGGGTCAACCCAACCCAGTCAGCAGGGATGAGTCAACATCTGTACTACTGATGTCAGCATCTGTACTGCTGACGTCAGCATCCGTACAGATGATGCCATCATCCATACATACTACATGGCATGTGCAGAGGGTGACATGTGTCATGATCACATCATCATGCCACATGGTAGCACCAGAGGCTGCCACATGTCACTCAAATTTGTCCTTTTCAGGGTGCCACGTGGACGAATAAAAATGTGCCACATGGCACCCACAGGTGAAGACATGTGGCACCAAACAAAAGGCACCATGTGTCCATCATGATGTCATCTTGTACAGGTGGAAAAATAAATGGATTCCACATGGCCCAATGGGGATGCACCACGTCGCACCCCCGAAATGCANTAAGGGTGTCGCCAAATCTAGTGTGGTTCCACCAAAGTTGGCGACATATTTTCCAACCTCCAAATTAAGCTACCTCCAAAACCTCTGCTAACCTTCCTGCCACATTTAACAGAGCACGCCAAAATGATCCGCCATATTTGGCGGCGTGTGGCAAAACGGACTACCATTTTTAGCAAAAAAAGATGACAACAAGTCCACCAAATAGAGAGGACTCCACGGGATTCGACCTCGGGACCTCTGCTAACCTACATCATAAATTTATCCAATCTACCAGTGTGCTAACAAGTTCATTTATGACACAACTACTCAGGTTTTGTATAAAAATGGGTTTCCAAGTAGAGTTTGGGACACGCAGTGCATTTGACACACGTTAGTGCACAAAGCATGAGAGAGGAGCTGAGCATGCCCATACATCTTGGTATGAACTGTATTCCCTATTATGAAATTGGCACAAAAATCGAGGCAAGGTTGCCTCTTGGGTCCGAAAGTGCCAGACTCAGAACGAGCCCTGGAGACAGACATTTTTATGTAAAATGATGCCACAAATGCAGTTGTGTTGTTAGTTTTCTGATCTGAGAAAAAATTCAAAAGATTAATTATAAAATGATTCATTTATTGCAGAGGCAATGGAATGGTAACCAAGACAGAGGTGTCTGTTGGGCCTAAAAGTGTATGAATCGGATGGAGAAGATTTGACAGTCATTTTTAGGTGATTTGACAACACGAATTCAATGAAGAGGTCTATTTTTTCACCATAGTTTCATATAAGCAAGATAAGTTCTTAAGAGGTCAATGTAAGCATGCTTTTCATTATGTTGTTTTGTAATTAAATGTTGCAACATAGCATGCATGATACCGTTCTAAAGGAGCAGAGAGAGGCTGCAGCAAGGCATCAGGATTATCTTATTCCTTCTATCTATTTGTTTCTTATCTTCTTTCACATCAAATCAATCAGTTATATGTGACAGAGAAATTGTGGCACTTGCATGACAAGTGGCCAATGAAGCAATTCATGACAAGTGGCCAATGAAGCACTTGCTCTTGTATGGGATGCATATTTATGCTTGGATCTTAGCAGCAAATATAAGGATTTTGATGGCTCCATGTTGATGGGGGTCATATTTTATTATTCCCCTTTTTATGTATTGAGTATGTGGGGATGATGTCCATGTCAACATCATGGATGCATCATGAGTAGAACTTGTGAAGCTGGATACGTTCTTGATCACAATCTAATCTCTTGTTTTCGTCACCGAAAAGGGACTTTGGACTTACAACTTGTAAAGGAGAGACATAATTACATTGAGGAAAATAATGTTGTGAGGATTTGGAGCATGACCTGGAGAAATAGCCCACTGCAAGGGTGAACTCCATTATCAAGGGAATGTTCATATCCATTATGTGCATTATGTTCTTATGTTGTTTTTCCATGAATTTCCGCACATAGGATGTTAAATGCAAGCATGAAATATCGCACATAAGGGAAACTAAATAGGTTTCATTCACTTCGAATTCAAGTGCATAAGACTTCAACTTTACCTTTAATTGCACATCGCTCAAGTAAAATGATCTATAACTGACCCTTTTGAAGGAGTGACCAAAACAACCAATTATTGGAAACTTATCAATCTCGGGTTCAGATCATGTGGCATCAAAGCAGGCTTGATACCGATTGTAGGTGTTGAAGCTAAGGATGACAAGGTCACAAAATCAATCATGGTTTGATGAGCTTTAAGAGCTCAACCAAGTGCTTCAAGCAAGGAATGTTGGATTGAAGACATTGTTGCATGTTACAGAAGATGAGAACCAAAGGTTCCGAGAGCAGTTGCAAGCTATGAATATGCAGACAGAGGAAGGCTCTACAAATGAGACGGTGATAATACCATCTTGTGACCATGGAAACTTCACCAGTTATGGGTGTGAGCATGACAGTGAAAATTGATGCACACTTTTTCAAGCAAATGAAGATGACCTACATGCATCCATAAACCAAGGAGGATTCCTAGAAACATCCTCCATTGATTCTTCTCACCAAGAACAACTAGACACATCTCAAGAAGCAGACCAAGTGTCCCAGTTTGAGGTAGAGGTAAATAAACCATGTGTAGTTCCTTTCTTAATTATTGTTGATGTTTCTTTTCAAATCCTTGAACAACATGCTACTTGCATCGGCTTAAAGTTGACGAGAAAAATGGGATATGAAGGAGGAGGACTTGGAACCGATGGCCAAGGTATTGTGGATCACATCAAGGTAGTGGCTTGGCCTCGATATGATAGGATAGGCTATGTCCCAAAGGATGTTGGAGAAATATCCAAAACCATTTGGGAAGAAGACCCCAGGACAATCATTGAGATTCTCGAGGTCAATAGTTCGTCAAGAGATGAAATTGATTTAGTGTAGGCCGAGAGCACAACTTCTCATGATTGATGGTTCAAGACATCTCCAGGAAGCGATGAGGATCACAATGACAGAGTTGATACCAACTCTTTTTGCCAGTATTACTCCAGAGGAAACTCACCGAGGCATAAGAAATCTCAAAAATCTAAAAAGACATTTGATTATAAGCATGTTAATCATATAAAGAAGAGATTTTTTCATCAAAGACCATGCACTTTTTGTGGATTGAGTAACCACATAGTGTCCCAGTGTTGGAAGAGAAAATCCTTGTGTGGGAAGGTTATGGAAACCAAGAGAAGGACGAGGATGGCAGATTCCTTTCCACACACGGAAAAGAGCAGAGGGAATGCACCTTTGAAGGAGAAAGGCTACTACAACCATTGTAGTAGAGATGGACATCATGAGGCCACCTTTTGGGCATTACATCCATATCTACATCCAAAGAGGGAAAATAATACCAGGAAGTCACCTCCAAGGGAGACAACCAGTCAGGTAGTGCTGGAGGAAAATCTGCCACCAGGAGAAGACCAACTACTAGAGAAAGGAAAACTTGGTAAAGAGGACATGTTTCTTCAGAATGGTTGAACAAATGGGGAAAATCCTTGAGTTATTCAAGAGTGGCCTTATTTTGTAAATAACATGTTGTGATTTAGAACTCATAGAAGGGTATTATGTAACAATGATAATTGTTGATATGACTTCTTTTTTTTTTGGCATATGTTGATATTGTTAGGTCTTGTGAGGTAGTTTGGGTATGGGCTTCTTTGGAAATGAAACTTAATGTAATGAATTTTAAGAAACAAAATTCCTTTAAGTTGGGAGGCGTGATTCAGATGGATGTAGGGAACATCAAAAAAGTCTCAGAATTATCGCAGAACGCATAGAAGCGACCTAGGATGCTTGGAATGGATTAAGAAGACATCCAAAGGGAAACAATAAAAGTTCCCAAAATTCAATTAAAATGGAATGATCACAAAGATCACATCGCAAGGTTTCCACCGGCGCAAACTTCTCATCATACGGAGTTACAGATCAAAAGTTATAAGCAGTCAAAGTTCTGGTCAACCCAACCTAGTCAGTAGGGATGAGTCAACATCCATACTACTGACATCAACATCCATATGGATGACGTCAGTGTTTGTAAAACCTATGTGGCATGCTCACAGGGTGACACGTGTCATGATGATGTCAACATAATGTCAGCATACCACATGGCAGCACTAGAGGCTGCCACGTGTCACTCAAATCTGGCCTTCTCAGGGTGCCACGTGGACAAGTAAAAATGTGCCACATGGCACCCCCAAGTGATGCCACATGGCCCCACCCAAAAGGTGCAACATGTATAGCATGACATCAACTTGTACATGTGGATGAATAAATGGATTCCACATGGCCCAATGGGGAGGCACCACGTGGCACCCCTAAAATGCTTAGCGGCCAAATTTTGCAAAAAAATATATATTAAAGGTGCCGCCAAATCTGGGGCGGTTCCACCAAAGTTGGCGACATATTCGCCAACCACCAAATTAAAATTTCGCCAAAACCCCCTCTAACCTTCCTGCCAAATTTAGTGGAGAACGCCAAAATAGTCCACCATATTTGGCGGCGCGCGCCAAAAAATGGACGACCTTTTTAAGAAAAAAAAAATGACAACAGGTCTGAAAAATAGAGCACATTCCACGGTATTTGATCCTGGGACCTTTGAAACCTACTTCCTAAATTTATCCAATCTACCAACACTCCAACAAGTTCATTTATGACAAAACTACCTAGTTTTTGTATAAAAATGAATTTTCAGGCATAGTTTGTTACAGGTAGTGCATTTGACACACGCTAGCGCACGGAGCATGAGAGAGGAGTTGAGCACGCCTGTATGGCCTAGTATGGATTGTATAGATTCATATGGATTGTACGACTTGGTATGGAATTGAGATGAAAATCGAGGAAACGTTGTTTCTTGGGTCTGAAAGTGCCAGACTCAAATTGAGGCATCGAGACATTCATTTTTAGGAAAAATGATGCCACGAACGAAATGGTGATGTTATTTTTTTGATATGAGCAAAAATTTAGCATCTTAATTCCATAATGATTCATTTATTTCCGAGGCAGTGGCATGGTAACCAAGGGAGAGGTGTCTCTTGGACCTAAAAGTGTCCAACTCGGATGGAGACAATTTGATAGTCATTTTTAGGTGATTCA
>JASDQU010375281.1:7121-55188 GCA_032191745.1 Picea mariana
AACATGAGTTTACTCCCTAGAGGTCATAGGTTTACGAAGATATGATTGCAATGACAATGAAGATGACAGTGACGATGATGACGATGAAAATGGTGATGATGACGACAATGATGATAATGTTAATGGAGGACTTATTTGACCCAAATGTACTAGTCCTTCCGGAGAAGTAACCAAATGAACCAACTAATTTTTCTAACGTCACCTTTGAGGGTTTTCAATACTAGTCTGTATACAAAGTTAATGGTTTTCTTTCATTAATACTATGATTCCATAGTCTAATCTACCATTGGTACAAATTATTGGTCTTACTGCCAGCACATGGATTCAATTTACTTCCCTTGAATATATCCACTGCTCTGCCTCTATCATATGGGGCTATGACTTGACACCAATCACCAGTGTTGTAACTAACATTGATGGCTATGCAAAACCTTTGTAAATAAATCCACCACCACTTGGACAACCAACAACGGGCTCTATAAACCCTCAATCCATGGCTAACGACTCAACTCCACAACTACCAAGTCTGGTCGCTATGATTTAACTCACAATCAAGCAGGGCTACTTGAATAATCCATCATACACAGTGCTACTTTGGGCTAAACGTGGTAAATCAAAACAACGACCAGTGGTGCGGGTGATGCTTGATGGGTGGTTTTCTTCTCTGCCTCTGTCAAATTGAGTTTTTCTATCTGAACCTGCCCTAAGCAATGAACGAACGATGTATGGGGAATCGAGACTGGTTTTTGCTGACTTTTGTGAGGTACCTCTCTCCCACCAACCTTCGTCCCACTAAGTTTATTGACATTATTGTCATTATATTTTTTTTATTATTATCACTATTAATTAATTAATTTGTTTTTCATGTGATGCATCCTTACATTACATAGAATAGAACATTATCATGTCAAGAAATCCACCATTATGATTTGGTTCGATTAGTTTATGCCTAAACACATCATCTAGCCACCTCCCCAATGTTTTTTCGATCATCTAGACACCTTCATTTTTATCCAAAACTCATCACTAGGAGTATGTTTTTCAATGCTCTTCAATGTTGGCAAGAAGGTTATAGTCTAGGACACCAATACAAGTGGGGATACCATTGGATACGTGTGTATAACTATATCCTTCTTAAATCCAACAACACTATAGCCTCACACGTGGCTATCTTATATTCCATTCACTTTCACAACATGATCATAAGTCCTAACTTTCCTTGGTGATTACCGCATAACCAACATGAAATGACATGACATTCTTCATATGATCAACACATTAATAGATTTTGAACATTCTTTATATGTCCAATATTTCTTACCTTTACCATACCCCACCTGGGTATCATTCATATAAATGTATTCAAACATCATAAACATATCAACTTATGATACCAAATCATGGTTGAAGGAATTGTTATCCAATTTCTTTTCAGTTCTCATGCAACATTGGCATGACCAATTTCATACCTATAAGGTTTCCATCAACATATTTGATGTTACCTAATCCACTAGTGACTTATGTAAAATCACATGATCCCTCATCCAAACTATTGACAAGCATCCTCTCATCCTTATTCTTTCCGATGAGGTTGACTATCATAGGTAGTTGCATCATCAACATCTTCAACCATGTCCTCAACCATTCCTAGTTATGAAATCACATCAACCACATTTAATCATCACGCCATTATCATTGCATATGTAACAACAAACCACTTTTAATCAATATGCAATACCATATATGCTCAAGCATATCTATATGCACTCTACTAGATATTAACTCTCAATATGCCCACTAGTACATATGCATTTCAACTAGTTTATTCTCTTGCATTTTCCGGCATTCCTATGCCTTAGTTGTCTGCAATAGAACCCAAATAATTATACAAATAAAATCAAGATACATATTGTAATTGCTTTGTATCCTTTGGCTAGCACAACAAATTCACACAACTTCACCCAAAATCAACTTGCAGATTGGGAAAGATTTTGATGCAGGTATTCCCTCATAAACCCAGTTTGTCTTACAACTGCTATACATGTGAGATTATTCAACAAACATGTGGCAAGAGTACAATATTGCTTGTGTTTGTTTGGTGGCACTGCATATCTGACCAAAGAGTATAGTACTTATTAATTAAAATATAATCCCATCACAAGGATAAGCCACACTGGTAATAGCTTACAATACATCACATGTGTTTAGGAGTGTGCACCTGGATGTGTGTGTGAGAGAGATGGATAGATAGATTTTATCCACGTCCTCAAGACCAAAGTGGTCTATATGACTGAAGTCACATCAGTAAAAGGCCATGCCTTGACAAATATTCTAAGAAAAAGTGTTGCCAAAGTACAAAAATATGCTAGAAAAGCAAGGGGCTGCCCTAAATATGTTGTTGAACAGAGTTGCCCTGAATATGTTGCTGAACAGAGCATTTATATTTTTGCAGGCCGAGAAACACATCAAAGTATATACTAGACAAGGCTTTTCAGAAATACTATCTGCATGGAAAAAATACAATATTCCTTTTGCATGATAGCAGGGCACTAACAAAAACTCGATGGTGGAAAGATGATGACTGAAAGTGGACTTGTACTTGTGGATTTCATGTTGAAGAATTCTTGGTTTTTGGATATTTAATAAATGCCTCAAAGGAATATTTATAAGCTAGAAACAGTGCAGTGATAGGGGTTATAATATTTATTGATTTGTTGCTTATATCATGTTGAGAGATGCATAGCAAAGCTTCAGGACCAAGTTCCCCCATTTGATTCAAAAACTGCAATCGCTCTGTTCCAGAAACAAAAGGACTATCCCTTTTAAAAAAAACTGGTGATGATGGTGAGAGTATCTACTTTGCAGAAAGCATAGGTGACATGTTTTATCAAGGGTGGTTCCAATTATTAAAGAAAGGTTCAGGGAGCTAGAATGGAGTCCAAAGTCTTTGATAGCCATTGGGTAAATAACCCTTGAAACTTAGTGAATATAAATAACCTTGATGCAAAAGATGATTATACAGTGGCATAGTATTGCAATGGAGTAATGTTTGCAGCATTTAAACACTTTTTGATTGACATACAATCTTAGAATTTGATTGACAAGATGCAAGGCAGGGGAGGCCATCCTGTAATTGAAAGACTAAAATTTCAAAAATTATTTTGTGTCTTCTATGTTGTTTTCTGGGGATAGATTCTAGGATCAAGAAGGCATGAAAAAGTGGCAAGGTTGATTGGGAGAGACCTGGATCAGTGGTTGGTTAGGGGCTTCATATAATGTAGATGCATGGAGAATGACCATATTGTTTGCCATCAGTAATAAGAAACAAGAGAAAATTGAACAACCAACACTTTATAATAATGGAAGTTGGTTATATAATAAGCAGTGATCACAGATAATGAAAGCAGATTTTAGAGGTGGATATGTTGGCTCTTGTTGCCTATGCAGGGAGGGGTAGTTGGTATAGTTACAACTTGCCTCAATGATGTTTTATTATTGATGTATTTGTAATTTCTCAGCAATCAAATATAATATGCATTTTTCGGAAAATAAAATATTAAATACTATTTACAAAATAGAGTTTTTAGTTAAGCATTTCCAATTACAAACCTTTTCAAGTTTGTTGCAAAATGACTGAGTTCTCAAACCATCCCGCAATTGCTAAAACTGAATTTCAGTCAGATGTTTTTGTGGGGTGTGCTCTTGTTACAATGTATGCAAAATCAGGGATTGTAGATTATGCATCCAAAGTGTTTGATGAAATGACCACAGTAAGCTTGACATTGTGGAATTCAATGATTGCAACATGTGTGCAGAATGAACTTGATCTACAATCCCTTGAACTCTTTTCTAAAATGCATCATATAAGCCTGAGATTGGACATATTTACATTTGTCAGTGTTCTTCGGGCTTGTGCAAACCTTGGTGTTCTAGAATAGGGCAAAGAGACTCACGTCCATGTGATCAAAACTGGATTTGAGTCAAATATATCTGCAACTAGTGCCCTTGTTACCATGTATGCTAAGTACAGTAGCATAGAGTATGCACACAAAGTGTTCAAAAGAGAAACCAAACATGACTTGATCTTATGGAGTGCAATGCTTACAGGATATGCTCAGGCTAATTTTGGAGAGGAGGTACTATACCTTTTTTGCGAAATGCAACGAGCAAGTATGAAATCACATCAATTCATCTTTGCAAGTATTCTCCAGGCATGTGCCATTTTGGAAACTTTAGGATATGGTAAGGGGATAAATAATGGACATGCATATCGAATAACAATAACAGTGTGTGCTTCCCTATAAAACCTCATGAAATTACACAGAAAAGTGCCAAACATACATGAAACTAAAGAAAAAATTAGAAAAATTAAACTGTCAGTTGCATTTATGTGTCCTCAGACACAAAAAAATTGCTTATCAAAGAGTTTGACCTTCTTTTAAGGGAAGTCAATGTTGTATTTGGGAGTCCAGAGCATTCTAATGATGGTTCTATTCTAAAGAAAGTTGTGTTTGGAGGCTTTGATGACGTGATGGAGCTGGGAAAGCATGCAACAGAGTGTATTGACAATGAGGAGCTTATTGACAATGGTAAAAGGACAGAAGAGAGAATAAACAGATACAGAGAAGTATTTTCAACAACTTACCATTCTCTTCATGAGTTCTCTCTCCTGGTCGGTGCCCTCCGTGAGATCTGTCTCCCGGTGCCCTCTGCGAGCTCTCTCTAATTGTGAAACTTGTGAGCTCTCTCTCGGTGCCCTCTGCGAGCTCTCTCTAACCTTGAGCTCGAGCTCTCAACTATCTTTGCTTGTGAATGGGCGCGAGTAAATGGGATGAATGGGCGAGCATAAAAGTATTTTCATGAATGGGCACGGGTATTTTCATGAATGGGCACGAGTATTATCATTGCATACCTCTTAACATGAAATTTCAGCCTCCTTATACCCATTCAACTATTGAACATTACCATATAGTTTCAATTTCCCACAAAAAATTACCACCAAAGGTGTTGGAACCCAATGGGGGTCATTAAGGGAATTTTTCAAGGGTACCTTTCCATAATCCCACAAGTGAGTTTACTCATGTTTATAAGTAAAATAAAGGGCCACTAAAGTTTCCTTTCACAAATTTGTGGCTTTGGGAATGAAGTTACCAAGCCCTAGTGTGCCAGTTGATGTTGACACAAATTATAGTAAGACACTAGAATTAGGTTAACTAGGTGTTCCTTAAGTCCATTGTTTGGATAAGGGGTATTTTTAGTGATATCCAATTCACAATGATTTCCCCTTCGATTGTACACCCTTATGAAGGTCTTCCCGAGAAATCACAAATGTTACGAAGGACTTTAAAACTAGTTATTCAACTTTTAAGTTTCCAATTTAAATGGTCTTAGGGATTTTCAAATGACTACCCAAACCAAACACCAAGGCTCTATATTAAGGCTAATGTTGGCGTGCTAGACCCAAAATATAAATGTTCAATTCATTTTATAATCTAGATTAATTTTAGGGTTGTTATTTAGTGATGGGTTGTGCCATTCGTACTTAATAATGCACAAATGCAAAAAATTAAGTGTTGTAAAAAATGAAATTCAAAATTGGAAAAAGGCATGAAAACCTATAGATGTTATTTTACCTTTCCCTTTCTTCCTTTCATTATAGGCAATACATATAGAAGGCTCAAAACCATTATGAAAAATAAATCTTTAACCCTATTTTGTAAGCCCAAAAAACCAAAAATATGTGGGAAAATGCTTTACAATCATGAAATTGTGTATAAAAATGGTTTCCATACATGAAATTGCATCAATGGGGATACATAATGGACATGCATATTGAAAAAAAAAAAAGTGTGTACTTCCCTATAAAATCTCATGAAATTACATGGAAAAGGGCCAAACATACATGAAACTAAAGAAAAAATTAAAAAAATTAAAAAAACACAAGGGAAGGCAATCATGCATAGAACTAATGTGGATGTTTGAAAAAAAAATGTTGGCAAGCATACAAAAGGTTAAAAAACCAAAAAATCCCTAATAATCAATCAAAGAAGAAAGAATTTAAAAAAACCTTCCCTCGTGAACTCACCATTTTGTCGTAGGAATATTTTAGCATAGTGGTTAGAAACCATTCCACAATAGTGGACTGATATGCTAAGGTACAACAATAAAATAATTACCTATTCTACCCTCTCAAACAAACAAGCAAATGATGGAAAACCAAAGTTTAAGAGGAAAGAGAAAGGATTATACATGTGAGACATTCTTTTCAAGATATTCAAAGCTTTAGGTTGAGTTGAAAGAGAAGAAGGGAAACAGTCTTGAAATAAACCTACACACAAGACGACGAATAAAATCTTAATGTTTTCTATAATGGTAAACTCTAGCACTAACTTGCTCAAAATGGTAAAATCCATAATTTACTTAATACCCATCCATAAAATTGCATATAATTGACATGAAACAACAATGTGAAATGGGGAAAAGAAATGAAATTATTATGTAATCAACAAGAAAATAGTGCATTGTTACCTTGCATGAGATGGGTAGATCTAAACATTCTCTCCTCAAGGTTCTTTCCTCAAAAGGGCTCATGAGTACAAAAGCATCTCCATCTCTCTTCCCAAACTTCAAACAAACAAGTAGAAAATGTACAAGAATGGTTCCAATATGGGGAACCCAAGATAATTCTAATGACATAACCTTATAATTCAATACAAAGATCCTCAAATTAATGTATAGGACGCCTTTTTATACGTGGAGGGTGATGATGGATTCCATTAAAGAAACATAAGATGAATGAGAGTAATAATTAAGGACCAACACTTGGCCTTGTCATAGGAGAGGTGAAAATGGGGGTGACACAAGACTTCCATCAACATAGATGAAATATGAGAGGGACATAGGTAAGAAATCATGAATTAAAATCCATGGGGGGGATGACTAAATTGATATCAGAATGAGGAAAATAGAATGAATATGTTTGTATATTTAGGTGGAGTAAACAAAATTTAACAATTATAATGACAAGGTGGAATGACACAACTAGATTAATCAATATTCATGCTTCAATCAACAAAACATTGACACCTCCATGGACTCATGAGGAAAATTCATGGAATATGAATATTTTTATTTAATTTTTATTCTTCTTTTATCTTTAGTGGAAAGAATAAAAGAATATGTTATGTTAATGAGAGAGGACAAGTATCAACGTGTAAGAAAATCCATTCTCAAGTGTGCAAGGGAACACAAGGGTGAAAAACAAGTAGAGAAATAAGTGTGTAGGAAATGATGGACACCTTAATGCACGCCCCCTCTCAAATGACAATGTTTTGTTTTCATTTATATGGGGAACACTCACGAGGGATGTCAAACTACAAAGGGTGCTAAATTGGGGTTACCATCATAGGGAGGCTCTAACATTGGACAAGTGTTAAAATAGGTGTCAAAGTACCAATGTCCAACCAAGGTGGACCCTAAGGTGATTGAATTGGAAAAAAGGTTTAAATATGAATATGTGGAGGGAAATATTAAACCTATATGATGGCTTAGACAAATACTTATAGAAGTCCATGAAAATAAGGTGAATGATCTTGAATCCAAATGACAACGTGTTCAAATTCCTACACCCAAGAAACAGTGACAACCATGTAAAGAAGAGAAAAAACATAAATCCAACTGTGAAAATGGTGCAAAGCGTTAGGAAATAGAGAAGTATGAGGTCCCCATATTGTGGATCATTGGAGGATGAAAGGAATAATTTCTCATTAGTGGGTGATTCATTGCCATGGTGTTCCTAAAAAGTGTTGGAAAAATCTACAATGCATTCAAATAAGGTTATGACCTTCTTGTATTTCATGATGGAAAACTCTACTTTGCTTGAGCTTGACAGTGTACCTTATAAGTAATATTGATATTAACATTATAGAAGGCCTTAGGGAATGTTGAAATTAATTGATCATTTATTATATGCAATAGATTGGTGATTATCTTTACATTGGATTCCACTAATATTAGATACTATTATAGACTTCTAGGATGTGGACACAAACGTGGCAAGAGAGACGATTATGTCACAAACGTGGCAAGAGAGACAACTAGGTGGAAAACGTGGCAAGAGAGATGTTAACGTGGCAAGAGAGACGTCAACGTGGCAATACCGATGTTATCGGGCAATATGATTTTTTTTTTTTTTAATTTCCTCTATTATCCGATAGTATGGACAATTTTTTCCATAACGCCACAAATAGAACGTCGAAATTTTTACAATATGTACTAGTGAGGAGATCGAGGTGGATACATAGGTGGAGGATGAGGCAGAGGAGGATTTGGATGAGGCAGAGGACCAGTAGTGTGACACAACTTCCAACAACCAGGACATTGTGCAATGGATTGTCCACTTCCATCGGTGACATGTATGTACTATCGCGCAACAAACCATAAAACAGAAGACTGCCCAACACTCTTGGGAAAGATCTAGGAAAAAAGGAACCAAAACAACTAGAATGTCTAGTTTATTTATGCATAAGCCAGGGATGAGGGGAGAAACATCAATATAGTCACTCAAGGAGGAGCCAAGACAGGAGTTGATGCATCAAAACAAGGTCCTTCTCAACACCAATGGGTTAAGAAGAATACTGAGCCACATAAGCAATTTAACATGCAGAAAGAAAAGGAAACATTTAAGGAGGCCATACAGGAGTATCTCAAGAAGATTTTTTTGTCTACATCAGTCGCACAACAAACTCAGGACCCACACATATACGAGATGCCATCTTCGATGGACCATACCAGTAAAGGACAACCTTTAGATCAAGTAAGTACCATAAAAAATTTTCTGCAATCCCGTGTTAAGTTATTGAATGATCCGTCATCCGTTAAGGTCTTACAAAATATGCTAGAAAGATGCAACATAGAGGTAGAAGGGAAGTTAGATTAGAAAATAGTCAATCATATGCATACAAGAAGAAGGACAAGTAGAGAATTCAGACTAAATGCAAACATTGGGGATTTCAACATGGGAGATATTATACTGGATTTAGGCTCTTAAGTAAATGTCTTGCCTGAGGCGACATGGAAGTGTATGGGAGAACCCACATTAGGTTATTCACCTGTCTAGTTGAAACTAGCAAATAAACACAAAGTGTTACCAATTGGAAGGCTTAAAGGTGTGACAATAGATTTGGATGGAGTGCGCACTATGGAAGATTTTGAAGTGATAGAGATAGTATATGGAACAACACCTTACCCATCATTACTTGGATTGGACTAGGACTTTGATAACCAGGATATAATCAACCTGAAGACAAAGAAAATGAATTTTGAATCAGGCAAATATAGAGTCATTGCACCATTGGATCCTTTAGAAGGAGAAAGGTTTGTAGAGGTGACTTGTTTGGATCTGGAAGAAATAAACCAGTTGTACAGAACCATTACGCGAGAAGAGGATTATGTCAACCCAATTGTAGATGGGGTACTCATCTGGAGAAGCATTACATCATGTGCTTCTGACTTAGACACAAGTTAGGAGGATTGGCAACACCAATTACATGAAGTCTCCACAAGGAGGTGTGCAAGAATAAACTACACAGTGAGATGGGTTGGTACAGATATAAGGGAACCTCCTAGTTTTCATGGGCTAAATGACTTAGGGGAATTCTTGACAAAATATGAAGAGGAAGTGTTAGAAAATCAAAGTATCTTAGCCCTAGATATTTCACTCAAGGCAACACCTGCAAGATGGTGGGGTGCACACAAAGAAAAAGTTCAGGACTGGTATCAGTGTAAAAGACTACTATGCATTAGATTTGGCCCAGAACAGGGGAGTAATATAGTGAAGAAGTATGATGGGAAAAGAAAACCAGATGAACACTTGGAGAAGTGCAGAACACAATGGAGTATGACACCACCAGAGGAATTACCTCATCACTTTATTCATACCTTGGAAGGGATCCCAGGGAACTGGTACATAGATCAAGAGATGCATAGAGGCACTACATAATCAATAGAATTGCAACAGAATTTTGTAGTAACCTTCGCATTCGAGCATGAAAACCCCAACATTGATTCAGCGTTGAAGATGATAATGGGAGCGATATTTTTTGACGAACCAGAGGTTGAAATCATAATGGAATAACAATAGAACATACATATAGTCAAAGAGTTACTCTCATGCTATCATGTCGAAGAGGAAGAACTAGATGAAGATGATCCGCACAACATTCAGATCACAAAGATTGAAGGAGAGAGAGAGGTGGAAGGTCCATCTCTGGAGTCATAGGAATTTGTTGCACCAATCAAAGTTAATAAAGTCAACATTGGGACAAATGATAATCCTAAAATGGAAAGTATTGGAGACTATTGGGATGAGAAAACATTAGAAAGAATAATAGAGTTACTGCGCGAATATAGTGACCTTTTTCCAACAACCTTTACATAGATGAAAGTCACAGCAGGGGAGCTAGGTGAGATGAAGATACCCCTCAAACCTGAGGCTAGACCTATCAGATAGAGACCTTACGAATTGAATCCAATGTATAAGCAAAAATTGAAAGTAGAAATTGACCAAATGTTGGAAGCTTGCATTATAGAACCGGTAAAGGAATCTGAGTGGCTTAGCCCCATGGTAGTCCAGGAAAAGAAGCAAAGGGGGATAAGGATTTATGTAGACTTGTGGAAACTCAATGATGCTTTCTTACATGACCCTTTCCATACCCCTTTTACAGATGAGGTATTGGAGAATGTGGGAGGCCAGGAAGCATATTCATTCATAGATGGATTCTCAGGATACCATCAGATTAAAATATCTCTAGAGGACAGGTATAAGGCTACTTTTTATACAAAACAGGGATCCTACCAATATACAGTCATGCCCTTTGGATTGAAGAATGCACCAGTTATGTTTTCAAGGGTAGTCATAGCTGCTTTTAAGGAATTCATACATCAGTTTCTAGAAGTATATCTAGATGACTGGACTGTGTATAGTCTTTTGAGGGACCATGTAGAAGTGTTAAGACTAATGTTGGAAAGATGTAGGAAATTTTAGATATCATTAAACATCAAGAAATGCATTTTTGGTACACCTTTTTGGATATTGTTGGGACATATAGTGTGTAAAAAGGGTTTATAGGTTGACCCTGCTAAGATTGCAGTCATTGTGAATTTACCACCACGAAATTTAGTGCACCAATTAAGAGAAACATTGGGACATACATGCTACTATAAGAAGTTTATAAAAGGGTATGCACAGATTACTGCACCAATGAAAAAAATGTTAAAGAAGAACACCAGATTTTAGTGGAACGAGGACTTCCAGGAAGGATTGGACACTCAAAAGGAAAAGATGGTGACAACACCTATATTAGTATTTCCATATTGGGAAAAGAAATTTCATGTGCACATATATGCATCAACAATAGCACTTGGAGAAATTTTCATGCAACAAGGAGTAGGGGAATTAGACCATCCTATATCGTTTGCAAGCAGGAAGTTGTCAGAATCAGAGTAGAACTACAACACCAAAGAAAGAGAAGGCCTAGCCATGGTATATGCACTTCAAAAATTCAGGCATTATTTATTGGTTAAACAATTTAAAATGTTCACAGATCATTTTGACCTCAAATAGCTAGTCAACAAGCCAGTGTTGGGGGGGAGGATATGTAGATGGTTGTTATTATTCCAAGAATTTGATTTTTAAGTGATAATAAAATTAGGGAAGCTAAATGCAGGACCCATTCACCTTTTAAGGGTAACCAATGGAGAAGAACCTACTAGCTTGGAAGACAACTTCCCTGATGCACAATTATTTTCATTACAGGTAGTTGATGAATACTTTGTTGATATCATTGAATACTTAAGTACAGGAGTTGGGCCACAGGAATTTATCACTGCGTAGAAGAAAAACCTGGCAGTCAAAGTTGCACACTATAAACTCATTGCAGATCATTTATACAAGATGGGCGCATATAGTATTTTGAGAAGGTGTGTATTGAAATATGAACGACCCAAGGTTTTATAAGAAGCTCATGAAGGTATAGTTGGATGAAACTATGTAGGAAAATCTACTGCGCAAAAGGTATTGCGCATAGGATTATGGCGGCCAACAATTCATAAAGATGTCAAGGAATATTGCCAGAACTGTGATGTCTGTCAAAGGGTTGAAAAACCCAACAGAAGGGATGAGATTTCCCTATGACCACAAGTAACTTTGTAGGTATTTGATAAATGGGAAATAGATTTTTTCAAACCTATTAATCCACCAACAAGAAGGGCATGAGCTAGCTATATCATTATTGCAACCGAATACTTTACCATATGGGCAAAAGCATCACCAGTCAAAGATTGTAGCACAAAAACAACATCACACTTTTTATTTGAGCAAGTGACCACCATATTTGGATGTCCCAGGATTTTGATGAGTGACCAAGGAACTCATTTTATTAATAATACCATCAAGGCTATGAATGAGGAGTTTGAAGTCTATCACCAGAAGTGTACACCATATCATCCTCAGGAAAATAAGATAGTAGAAGATTTCAATAAGATTTTGGAAAATGCATTGACTAAGATCTACAATGTTAACAAGGATGATTGGGACTTGAAAATATTGGCAGTACTATGGGAATACAAGACCACATGCAAGAATTTGATAGGAAAAACACCATTCAGATTGGTGTATGGACAGGAAGCAGTGGTGCCATTATAATTTATGGTACCAAGTATGTGCGTAGCAACAATTACCAACATGACAAAAATAGGCATAGTACATGAGAGGTTAAGTCAACTATTGGAAATGGAAGAGGACAAGATTCTAGCAGGATTTCATCAGGAAGTACAGAAAGCAAGGGACAAAGCATGGCATGACAAACACATTAAAAAAAAAATCTTTAAGGAGGAATACCTAGTTCTTCTCAATGATATAAAAGTTTTAAAACACCCTGGTAAGTTTAGAATGCATTGGCTAGGGCCATATGAAGTCAATATTGTTACATATGGAGTATCTATACAACTAAATGACTTGGTAGGAACATAACTGAAAGGAATGGTCAACAATAGTCGACTGAAACTGTACAAGGGAAATGGACCTAATAACTCTTAAAAAGTTACAATGCAGAAAGAAACTCATGTATATAGTGTACTATAGTAGATATTAGGAAAGAAAACTGATAAAAATAAAATAAAAAGTAGAAAAAAGAAGAAAAAGGAAGAAAAAGGAAGAAAAAGGAAGACAAAAGTAGGAAAATAAGGAAAACACAAAACACTGGGAAATATCATGCACAAGAGACAGTGGAATCAATGCGACAAAAAGAAAAATTTATCACACACAACATATGGCTGACAGGAAGCAAACACATCGCACCAAGGGAAAATTCATAGTAGAAATGTACAGCGCATCGAAAAGTTACAGCGCACCGGAAAACGAGCTAACGGTCGGACAAGAAAAAACCAATCATTGGAGTAAAAAGGCGTGAATTGAAAATTTATGAAACGTAATGAAGCATGCTCGAGAAGCTTTAACACAACTGTGGCCATCAAGGAAGTGTCTATGAGAAGATTTAGGGAATTCATGATACCCCGTATATAACTAAAAACCGGGCCAAACGATACTTATTGTGAATTTACATATCCGTGGAGCTAAGGAGCATGAAGACAGGTTGTGATTAGGAAATTTCAAAGATCTTAGCAGCTGAATTTCAACTGGAGAAGGAAGAATTACATAGGATGACATCTCCAAAGGTCAGCACACCTGGTCAAACAACACAAAAAACATGCAACAACCACAGGTCACCATAGGAAACCGCATAGGTAGAACAATATTTTACATAGAACGAACTAGTCGAGCACCACACTGGTAGAGGAAGAGGGGAAGGTCCCAACAATGGTTGAGATAGACATCAACTCACAGTGTAGTGCACGGGGTCATGACCCATTGGCAATAGGAAACCCACAACAATCTCTCAAGGCCAAAGCAGCCCACAAAACAAATGGCTTTGACGGTGAAAGGACATAATCTGATGGGACAAGGTCACAACCTATGGTAGGATCCGTGCAGCATGAGGAAGTGAAGCTTGAAGACATCATGGGGAAACTAGAGTTGGGATAGGAATAAAAAGAACTAGAGGTTGGGACATCTAGTGCACCAGAAAAAATAAAGGGGAAACAACCCATCGCGCAGTCCCCGCGCAAGAAGCCCGACACCTCGATAGTTTTGTTACACATTCCATATGGGGTGTAGGAGAGACCAATCCTACTACGCTACATTGAAAGGTTAAGGTACGTAGACCATGATGTTTCTGACACCAATAAGTTCCTGGAATCTACACAACAGGTGTATATGGAAAGCCTGGGCACACGGCCGTTATGATATCCAGTGCTACAACCAAAGTAGTGGGTGGTAGACTTGGTAAATACATGGATTCTTAATTCTCTATAGACTCCTCACTTTTTAAGGGGGAAAGGATGAAAAACTGCGTCAAGTAGTTACTGGCGGTCCTCCATGGAGGATTTTTGTGGTTAGACAAACCAGTGTCCATCGATGTTGAACTAATTTCGTTCATCAAAGGACTGCCATCAAACGGTGAGAAGCCCGGACAATACATGGATGATAAAACCAAGGAAAAGGAACTCAAGAAAGAAATGAAGAAAACATATGAGACAGAAAGGGGCTCATTTGACATTATCATAAAGCAGATTAATGATGCAGCCACTAGGATGGAAACAAAATTGATGGCATGAAAAATCCTTCAAAAATGTCACAAGGAGGAGGTCCCCACAAGAGTTGTCGTAGCGAAAACGCAGTGCAAAAATGAAACCATGCTCAACTGGGCCCCATACTTATTGAATCTGTTCTTCGATGAATGTAAGGATGCACAGTGCTTGGGAACCAATTTCTACTATTCATGGCTCATCATAATGATAGTGCTAATCATATGGAAAGAGCCTACGTACTTATATTTCTTTGATAGAGTAGTACGATGTCGCACAACTCGGTACACATCATTGGGGAGCACTTCTAATTCAAAGCATAGAAGTAGTAATTCCAACACTTTTTCTTGGTATCTCAGTGATATGAAAGAGAATATAGCCAATAACTAGATAATATATCCCGAATTGGTCATGCAGTACCAGGGGATAACCAACTTCAAGGCCATGTGTTAGATAGCTAAAGAGGTAGTGGGGGGGGGCGAAAGGCCCATAGTTATAATAGTGGAGGCAATTAAGTCTCACTATGGTAGTTAGACATAATAAATGGGTAGTTAGATATAATAAATGTAAGAGGACTTCTTAGAAGGTTCTACTTCTAGAAGATTCCTCCTCTAGAATGTTCTTAGGTGATGGTAGCACTATATAAAGGGGTTCAAGCAATGTAATGGGATATGAAGAGAAATATTGTATTTGGAGCGGTAACTCAATAGGAGGATGCCCCCTCGAAGAGGCAAGTGAACAGAAGAGGATCCCTTCCATAATAGGATCCATTGTACGGTGTTACCCTACCTCAAGGGTTTGATAGTAATAAATGATATTTTGCATATTGTTCTTGTATATATTTTGTGGTGCTTTTGTATTCAGTCTTTGGTTCTTAACAAGTGGTATCAGAGCACTTTCCTTGGCAGACATTGTGGGCAAATATTTTTTATTTTTGCATATTTTTTTTTTTGAAGAAAAAAAGAGGGCCGCGACATTCCAGAAAATTTCGGTATATTTATGTGAAAAAATTGAAGAAATAGGTTTTAGATATGAGTTCCTCTTATAAAACCACCCAATTTTAAAAAAACAATCGTCCGAAACAAAGTCCGAGAGGTCAAGATATTGAAGTTTTAAAATCTGCAATTTTTCAGGGTTTTTTCCACAAACGACAGTGTGATTTTTTTATTTTATTTATGTAGTAGTTGGAAGACAAATTTGCCCAAAAAAGTTACATATCTGAGTTCCACTTAGAAAAACACCCAATTTAAAAAACAAAATCGTCCGAAACGGAGTCCGGGAAGTCAAGATATTGAAGTTTTAAAATCTGCAAATTTTCAAGGTTTTTTCCGTGGACGGTGGCGCAATTGTTTTTTATTTATGTAGTATCTAGAGGCCGAATTTTCTCAAAAAAATTACATATCTTAGTTCCTCTCACAATTTCACCCAATTTCAAAAAAAAAATCAGTCAAAACGGAGTCCGGCAAGTGATGTTATGATCATTTTAAATTTAGCAGTTTTTCAGGGTTTTTCCGGAAAACGCCGCGATTTTTTGCAGTAATTTATTGTTCTATTTTTTGGGTTTTTTTTTTGTGATGGCATGGGGACTGCAGATTTCATAGAGTTCTCATATGGCTATTTCTTCTCAAACTCTCAAAGAAATTATACATATTATTGAAGAATTCAAAGCCCAATGGTGTGGCACATTGCATGACAGATTCCATGATCTTGCAGATGGCCTCAATGATAGTTTTCGTAGTATTCAAGATTCATTGGATAGCATGTAGGAGAGATTTCTTATGGAAAACATCATGAATTAATATCATAAAGAAGTGTCTTCTTGGTATGCTTTGGAGGACGATTGTGATGATTGGTATATGGATAGTTGTCATTTCTGGGATGACAACCACTTCCATATTCTATTTGATGACTCTCCTTCACCTCATATAGAGCACATTATGGAGAGAAGTCCAACGTCTTATATGCACACTATTTTTCAGTATTCTTTAGTACTAGTATGTTATTCAAATGGTTTTGTGAATATGGAGGGATCTACATATTTGGATCCCCATGATCAATGTAGATCTTTGGAGTATTGTTTTCAACTGGTTCTTGATTTTAGATATATTTCGTGTGGAGTTCACATGAACACTTGGGCATGGGACCCCAATTCACAATTGATGTTGGACTACTTCAGCATGATGGTTTTCATTTCTCCATGGGACCCTGGTTCTCTAGTCTACTTCAGCACTATGGTCCACACTTATCCATGGGACCCTGGTATATGGTTGTACATCAAGCATTGAGGACAATGCTTTCATAAGGGGGATGGAATGTTAGGTAGCTAGAGAGGTAGTGGGGGGCAGCCGAAGGGCCCATAGTTGTAATAGTGGAGGCCATTCAATGTAAGGTGGACTAGGTCCACTATATTATTAAATAAGGCTTACTATGGTAGTTAGACATAATAAATGGGTAGTTAGATATAATAAATGTAAGAGGAATTCTTAGAATGTTATTCTTCTAGAAGATTCCTCCTCTAGAATGTTCTTAGGTGATGGTAGCACTATATAAAGGGGTTCAAGAGATGTAATGAGATATGAAGAGAATTATTGTATTTGGAGCGGTAGCTCAATAGGAGGATGCCCCCTTGAAGAGGCAAGTGAATAGGAGAGGATCCCTTCCATAATAGGATCCATTGTACAGTGTTGCCATACCTCAAGGGTTTGGTAATAATATAGTGTGGTTTCTTCTATCTTTCTCTATGGATCTGTTGTGTATTCAGTATTTGTGGTGATTATATTTGTAGATCTATTTTGGTTCTTAACACTATGTGACACAATATGTGGATCCAGACGCGTAGGGATCTAGACAGAGAATGGATACAAATTTGATTCTGCATCAATGCAGAGGAAGTTTAATTGGCAATAAATATTGGAAGGATGACTGGAAGATCCTAGTCATCACGAAGGTCATGCCCAAAGGGAAAGAAGTTGAAGCAGGGTCATCTAAGAAATCTGTAGGGGGAAGCGGCATGGCCAAGAAACCAGTGCAACGGATGAAGCTTGGCCCAAAAACAATGTAATAGAAGAAGGGAAGCGCCTCAAAGAAGGACAGGAAAATAGGAAAGAAGGAAAATGTCCCTACACAGAACGAACACGGAAGGGGGGACACAATGACATAGGGATCCCTGATGAAAACAAATTTGCAATATGTAGGGCCACCCAAACGACCGATCATAGATATAATTGGGCCAGGCAAGAATACCAAGGCCCACAAAGACATCCCAGAATACACAATCACCAAGCATGATGCTTATTTAGTTGCAGAGAGGGTTCAGGACCACACAAAGGAAGAGTATGAGGAGGCCGAGAACCATAGAGAAAGGATAATGAAGGAGTTGGTCGAAGTTAAGAAAGTCCTAGAATGGATACACGAAGCACAAGCACAAGAGAGGGGAGTAGAACGGATCCTATGATCGAGAGAAGCAGGGGACAGAAGCATATATAACAACGAATAAACAATCCAACTAGTAGCGCAAGCAAGGCCAAAGTGGAAACAAAGTCGATTTTGGGAAAGAATGCATGCACGAGGAAAGTGACAGCTGGAAGAAAGAGAAGCACGAGCACATGCATGGAAGACCTAACGACATTAGGGTTAAGTTTTTTGCAATGTATTGTAATGGTTGGCGAGCCAACAGACGTATAAATATAGATATCTAGGCCTCAGAGAGAGAGACTGATGCGAGAAAGCAGATGCAATGTAATATTTTGTTGTATGACCTAATTTTGTAAGTTGTTGAGCTAGAGAGGAATGAGGAGGGTAGATATTGAGGGTTAGATCACAGGCTGAAGATCCTGGTGCAACCTAGTCCACCTCATAATAGATATCAACCTGACTAAGAAGAGTTGTAAAGTATGCGGCGTTGTAGTTAAGGAACTGCCACAATAAAAGAGATTAGAAACAGATCTTTGTGGATGTAGCCTAGGAGGGGGTGAACCATGGTAATATCTGTGTTATGGGATTGAATGCATGTGTTTTATTTACTGTCTTCAATAGTTATTGATATGATGAATGAATGAGTTTGTTGTATTTCATGCACAGTCATGACCAACAATTTATTTTGTTAATAAGTAAAATAGAATTCTTAGTGCACATTTCTCAGATCCTCACTCAATCCTACGATGCAAACGCATGAGTATTGAAGCCACCCATTAAGACTATCTAAGGTGAGAAGGCATAGTTCACTCTGTGCATTGTGTTTCCTTCTGGTTTACTAGGAGGGCCGATAGTTTTAGAGGATTTGTTGGAACCCCAAATAGACATGAACCCTGGGTCACTCAAGATAAAGATATAAACTCAGATAGATAAATAATAACCAACAAATGGTTCCATTGTCGTTGGTTGGAACAGTAAAGGATTGAGTAGATTGGATCTACTAAATATCTGTTAAAAGATACGTAAGATCTGTGGGTCAAGAGAATATGGAAGTAGACGAAGAGGAGAAGAAAATAATGAGCTGCTAGAAGGGGATGTTGAGACCCTAGAATCCCACAAAATCCGAGATCAAAATATGGTTGAAGAAAAAAGAACTGGAGTTTGCACAGAAAGATAACATAAACCCTAGAGTAACACCCCACAAATATATTGAGAAATACCTGTTTACTGATTTGCATGAAGTCTTTTTCTGTGATTTTCCACACTTATTGTAGGAGTGGATACTAAGGTTGAAGGATAACCACGCAATGAACTGGATCCGACAGTTAGAGTGGAACCCAGTATATATTGAGCAGTTGCAGTAGGTGAACAACAAATTCACCCGTGCAGTAGATTTTTGGCTCGACAGTATTGTAGCAGGATTTATAACAGAGTTTTTCATAGATACAATGAAGTCGTACAGCGCAGCGGAGCAAGAGTTTCTACGTGGGCCTCGAGGAAGGTATATTCGATTGTTGTATACTTCTATTAAGATATTGTTATACAACAAAGGAGTAATGACGATGGATTCAGAAAACTAAAATTCCTTTCGTGCATGGGGGAAGGGGGGAAGCACTAACAGAAAGATGGGAAATGGAAGGAGAAATGGATAAAGAGAAGAAGGAGGAACCCTTGGATCCAATCATGATGGACAACGACCAGATCAGGTGGATCATGGAAACAACCGGAAAGACGCGTAGCGGAGTACCCTACCAATACAAGGTGAATACCAAGAAGAGAGTCGTAGCAGCAAGGGAAGGCTTGGCGAGTGATGAAGAAGAGGTAGAGGATCTCTGGGCTGTGGAGCAGATTGAGGAAATCCTACGCACAACATATGAGAGGAAGATGAGAGGTCCAAGAGCGGGAAGAGAAGGCAACAATCCTATCCATATTAATGTTAGTGTGGAACCCATCAACCCATGTGTGACTAATATAGTAAAGAGAACACCACCATTTAGACAACCAAATTTCGGGAGAAGAAAGACAACAAGAAGTACATCTACACTAGTCAAGTATCTAACTAGTTCATGAAGCACTAGTCAAGTATCTACACCACGCAGAGGTAGTAGTTCAACATTCAGGATGGTAGGACACGATCCGACCATCAGGTTACCAGAATTCAAAGGTGAAGCATCGGAGGACCCGAAAAAACATTTGTTTATTTGTGAAAAGATCTGGGAAGTGAAACAGATCACAAATGAAGATACTAAACTTGTACAGCTAAAGATTACACTAAGGGATCATGCACTCGATTAGTATATGAGTTTAGCTACAAAAAATCCACCAATGACAACCAGAACGATTGCGGATATGAAGAAATTATTGATAAATGAGTTTTAGAAGCCAATTTCATAAGATCAGTATATGAACGAGATGATAGAAATTAGACAGAAACCAGGAGAGTCTGTATGGGAGATTGACCAGAGATTCAAGCAACTGAAGGGAAAGTTGAAATATCTCATGACCGATATGCAACACAGGCACATGTTTGTAAATTCACTACTACCACACCTAAAATATCCATTGCGACAACATAAGTTTCAGACATAGGAAGAGGCTCTGTAGGCATCACTGCAACTGGAAGAAAATCAGTATCAGTAGATGAATCGAGCTATCGAAGAGATGAAGGAGGATTTGAAGAACTTAACGTTCCAGTTGAACCAAAACAAAAGTAAGGACAAACAAGAAGTCGTTTGGTGTACCACATGCAGAACCAAAGGACACCACAAGAACAAATGCCCAACATTCACGCAGTATATGGCAGCAGAAATGCCAAATCCATTACGAACAGTAGGATCATGGTGTGAAATTTGTAAGAAACTAGTCCACGATTCATATCATTTCACAATGATGCAGAAATACGAGATAGTACCGAAGAGTTCATATTGCAACTTTTGCAAGTCAGTGGGCCATGATGACAAAGATTGTAGAACTATAAATTTGATGTGAGAAAGGACTTTAGATGCATATAGCGTGCAAGCAGAAATGATGACTGGGAAAGCTGCGCCACTATTTAACCAAGCTCCATCCCCATACAACACTGTGCATCAACCATATAATACCGCGTAGCCATAGTACAACACATCACAACCTCAGTACAATACTGCGCAGTACAATAAGGCACCTCAGTATAACGCATCGAGAGGAGATCAAGATGGCTACATAGGTGGAGGATGAGCAATAGGGGGATTCAGAATAGGTAGAGGACCAGTGGTATGCCACAACTGTTAGCAACTGAGAAATTATGCAAGGGAATGTCCACTCCCACTAGAAAATTTCATGTATTATCGTGCATTGGACCATGATACGGAAGAATGTCAGACACTATTAGTAAATATCTAGAAAAAGAGGAACCATAACAACCCAAATGTTCAGTGGATTTCAGCTGAAGCAAGGGATGAAGGAAGGAACATCAACATAGTTACCCGTGGAGGAGTTAAAACAGGAAACGACGCAGTCTGAAAAGAACTGGTACAACACCAGTGGGTGAAGAAGAACGTCAAACCAAGGAAGCACTTCGACACGCAGAATGAGAAGGAGATATTTAAGAAATCTAGACAAGAATTTCATAAGGACGACATTGCGTCGAATTCAACTTCCCATCAGACTAAAGAGGCTCCAGAATACGAGATGCCTCCAACATTGGATCATACCAAAGAAATGCAGCCCATGGGACAAGTAAGTACAATCAAAGGCTTTTTTCAATCATGTGTAAGAGTATTGAATGATCCATCATCTGTCAAAATATTTAAAAATATATTAGAAAAATGTAGCATAGAGGAAGAAGGAAAACTAGAACAAAAAATAGTCAATCATCTACATACAAGGAGAAGAACAAGTAGGGAGTTCAGGTTGAATGCCAACATCAGATATTTCAACATGGGAGATATCATATTGGATATAGGATCTGAATTCAATGTACTACCAAAGAAAACATGGCAATGTATGGGAGAGCCCACATTAGGGTATTCACCCGTTCAACTGAAACTAGCAAACCAACACAAAGTTCTACCAATTGGTAGACTGAAAGGAGTGACAATAGACCTGGATGGAGTGCGCACTATAGCAGAGTTTGAAGTAATTGAAATAGTGGATGGCACATGTTGGCCCTTGACCAAGTTTTGAGGAAACATTGGTCAGGTTTGACCACTTTTGGACTTTGACAGGTTGGTCGAAGATGGAGTGCCTAGGCGGAGCTGAGATTGTGGTATCTCACTTATTTTGTGGACCCAGCAAGGGGTTCATTAGGGTTTATGTAATGGGTTACGGGATGTTGGGCCATGGGGTTACCCATGATTAGGCCTTTTTGTAAAGGATGTAAAAGTATATATAGGAAGGAATGTAATATAGAGATAGGGAAAAAGTGTGCTTAGTGCAATAAATGTAGTGATGGGCTAAGTGCAAGAGACAAGTGATGTGTATGTAATGCTCTATGCAAGTTGTCTCTGTGCCTTGGTATGATTTTGGAAAGGTGGATTTGGTGCTTAGTGCACATATCACCTGTCCAGTGCGAAGCTTGGCTCTGTGGCTTAGTGCACAGGAGCAGAGGAATGTAAGAGATTGAAGCAGAATAATAGAAGAGAAAACATTTGGTGGACGTAGCCCCACAGTGGGGTGAACCACGTAAATCTTGTGTTGATGAGTTTCTTTGTGCTATGACATTATGCTTTGAATATGATTAGTGCATTGAATTTTATGAATGTTAGATAAATCTATGGATGCTTAGTGATTATTGATGAATGTTAGATCTGATTCAGTGCTATGTGCTAGATGGTTAGAGTGTTTGATATTTAGTGTTATTGCGTCAAACTGTACTTAGAGTTTGATCTGTGATGTGAATAAGGATAATATATTAATTCATGTTGTTCCTAAGTACTTCTGCAAAGCGTTATCATCACAGATCTGTGTCCCGGATTGGTTGAGGACACCTGAGTCATGTAAACCCCCTGCCTCTACCTCGGGTGAGACTTCACCTGCTTTGCAGGTGATGCCAAAAGGGTCGGTAGTTAGGGTTTTTTTGGTGCGATATTGAAGCGTTAAAACCTGGGTCTGCCCTTGTGCAAACAAATGGTTCCATTGTTGGGACCTAAAACTATGATTGTTGGGAACTCAAGTAAAGAAAAGAAAATCTCTATGTGTAGATCTGTTGCTATAGTGCGCAGTATTCTACTTGACTTGTGAAGCTCTGTGCTAAGAAAGAAAACCCGATCTGAAGAAAAGAGGTAAAATCTTTAAAGAGGTAAAGCTTTGTGCTTTGATAAGAATAATATAAGTGGAAATTTTTTGTTTCGAAAGCATGAATCTAGGTATGTTTGATAGATTTTGTCCTAGTCTAAAAGCTAGGGAACAACTAGAAGAGAGAGTTGATCTGAATAAATTTGATAGAAATAAAGAAAGATATGTTATTCCTATGCATAGAAATAATTTTTGGACTAATAATTGGATGTAGGAACCTAGAAATATTTTTTACAGATTGCAGGTCGAGCACTGTGATCCTAGTGTGTAGTACAGAAGAAGTTGGGGAACATACAAGAGAAAAAGAGGATTTACACTATGTTATAACTGCATAAGAACATTACATCTTGCTAAGGAATGCCTTGGTGTAGGTCCTATTTGTCTTTATTGTAAAATTGTTGGTCATGAAGTTGAAGATTTCCAAAGGATGATTGCTAAAGTAGAACAAATGAACATGAGTCAAGAGAATAAGAGCATGTTAGAAGATCAGAAAGAGAAAAGGTTCAGAGGAAGTTCAGACTACATTAGAACAATTAAAATAAGCAATGAATGATCACAAAGATGTCATTTTACTAGAGATATTGAAAGAAAAATAGCGTATAAATACAAGAATAGAAGACTTCGACATAGATTGTGTCTTGGATGAGGAAACACAAGTGAATATTATGACAGAAAACACTTGGGAAATTTTGGGGAAGCCTATTGTGGTACCTTCATTGGGAAGGATAGGCTTGTTCAAAGGAAAGATGATAACCCTATGTGGAAGAGCTACTAATGTACCTATTATCATCCATGGAACATTGATAGAAGAGGAATTTGAAGTTATTAGGTTTGTTGAGAACAACGCTCCTTTACCTCTTTTACTAGGAAAGACTTGGATTGAGAAGGATTAGACCAGAAGGAAAGAAGATGAAGAAGCTATATAAAATAAAAAGCATGAACTGAGGGATTTCATAGCTAGAAGAATAGATAGAATGATGGAAGAATGAGAAGTTGAGTCGAAGCAATAGAATGCAAGATAATTAGTTGTTGAGGTTGAAAGAACACAAGAAGGTTTGAAGGACCTATCCATGCAAGAAGAAAGTATTTCCACCCAGAAAGTGGTAAGGGAAGGGATATTAACTTCGCACTCTTTGAGAATACATCAGCACTGTGAAGTCACTACCACAAAAGAAAATAAGAATAAGAATGGAAAGAGGAATCTAGAGACTCGAATCACAGGAAAGAAGGAAAGGAAGCTCAGTAAGAAGAAATCCAAGTTAGAAAAGCTACAAGAAGTGACAGAGAAGACTTCACAAGAGGCAAGCTTGCAGGATCTGAACCTCGTCGGAATGGCAGAACCACGCAGAATGGGACTTTGCCTCGACGAAGCTATATGACCGTTGGAGGCACCCTGACCATTAGAACAATGCTCCGAACGGCTAGGGAACGCATTTATGGGTGAATAGACCACATTTGGGATGTTTATACCGTGCCATAATGGACGGATTCACATTGATGGAAGCAGTCATACCCATTGGAGGAATCTGTTATGACGCTCGCCTATTTAACCCATCGAACACCGCACTGGGACCACTTTTTGCTACTCGTGATTATCTGAGACAAGAAATGAAGTGATTGTGTGTGTCAAGCTATGCTATCAAACATCGCCATCTATTGTTTACCCCGCTATCCGTTCACCTACCCCGACTTATTTGTTAACAGTGAGAATGTCAGTCAAGCGCACCGAGATAGATAAATTCATTGAAGAAGTTCTGAAGAAGTTTATGGCTGATAAATCTATGTCAGAAGGATTACAGGCATCGTCAACCAGAGGACTGTAAGCTTCCCCCTCAACTGGATGACATTCGGGCCGAACTAACCCCACTACTGAGAAGCGAAGTAAGCACTGCGACATTCTGGCTAATGCGAAGCAGATACCATTGGTCTTACCAGATTATATCCCACCATTGGCTGGTGCCGTTAACTGTGATAGTATTCCACACAATTTCGAGTACACATTGATCACCGCGTACATCTCGAAGGGGATACGTGTAGTTGGAATCCAGTTGGGAAAGGTCCCGTCTTTAAAGAACAATGATTTGAACCTTGGTGATAGAAATAACTACATGATGCTCGCACCTCACAGATACCTAATGAAGATGACTAGGAAGAAGCCTTGCATAGTCTCGAAGCCTTGGATAAAGGAGCTCGTGCAGTCCACGATAATCAACGTGATGAAGATCCCTCACTTTGGCCAAGATTAGGAGGTTAAAACTTGCATTAAAATCCTCCTGTTATGATATCATGGAGGATACCTGTGGCTCGATAGGTGCATTACTGTGGATCTGACACTGATCCACTTGATCGCAGGACTCAGAATGCAGGGAACCGTCCCTCAACAGTTCTACCCAGGGAAGGATTCATATCGCTCCCTGGCACAACACATTAAAGAGGCATACGACGAAGATGAGAAGGGAAAGTGAGGCTACAAGGTAGCCTCTATCCAGGATGGCGCAGTGCACCTAGCTTGCCAACTTATAGCTGGCAAGCTCATCAAAAAGAACACCTGGAAGGGTCTGTTAGAGAGAAATTGATCCAAGAGTTCATTGAGTGGGAGGCTCAGGTGAAGCAACAGGTCGAGGCAACTCGATCTAAGCTCAAGGCCTTCGAAGCAGCGTTTCCTAGATCTGAGTGACTTGGGACGAGTCACAGGTGAGTGTTGCGGGCATGTTGGACCTCAACCAAGTTTTGAGGAAACATTGGTCATGCTTGACCACTTTTGGAATTTGACAGGATGGTCGAAGATGGAGCGCTCAGGTGGAGCTGAGATTGCAGGATATCACTTATTTTGTGCACCCAATAAGGGTTTCATTAGGGTTTAAGTAATGGGTTACAGGATGTTGGCCCATGGGGTTACCCATGATTAGGTATTTTTGTAAAGGATGTAAAAGTATATATAGGAAGGAATGTAATGTAGAGATAGGGAAAACGTGTGCTTATTGCAAGAAATGTAGTGATGGGCTAAGTGCAAGAGATAAGTGATGTGTATGTAATTCTCTGTGGAAGTTGGCTCTGTGCCTTGGTCTGATTTTGGGAAGGTGGATCTAGTGCTTAGTGCACAGATCACCTATCCAGTGCGAATCTTGGATCTGTGGCTTAGTGCATAGGAGTAGATGAATGTAAGAGATTGAAGCATAATAATAGAAGAAGCAGTTGGTGGACGTAGCCCCACACTGGGGTGAATCACGTAAATCTTGTGTTGATGATTTTCTTTGTGCTATGACATTATGCTTTGAATCTGCTTACTGCATTGAATGTTATGAATGTTAGATAGATATATAGATTCTTAGTGCTTATTGATGAATGCTAGATCTGATTCAGTTCTATGTGCTAAATGATTAGAGTGTTTGATCTTTAGTGTTATTGTGTCGAGCTGTACTTAGGGTTTGATATGCAATCTGAATAAGGCTAATATATTAATGCATGTTGTTCCTAAGTAATTATGTGAAGTGTTATCATCACAGATCTGTGTCCCAGCTTGGTTAAAGACACCTGAGTCCTGTAACCCCCCTGCCTCTACCTCGGGTGAGACTTCACCTACTTCGTAGGTGATGTCGAAAGGGCCTGTAGTTAGGGGTTTGTTGGTGTGATGTTGAAGCATTGAACCCTGGGTCTGCCCCTGTGCCAACAACACAAAACCATATCCAACATTGCTTGGCTTGGATTTGATGTTTGATAAACAATCCATAGTCAACTTAAAGACACGAAAAATGACATTTGAGTCAGGAGAATATAGGGTCATTACGCCATTAGACCCATCAGAAGAGGAAAGATTTGTAGAACCTACTTTCTTAGACTTAGAGGAAATCAACCAGTTGCACAGAACAACTACGCGCAATGAGGTCTTCATAAACCCAACTGCAGATGGTATACTCAGTTAGCAGAGCATTAATTCATGTGCGATAGACTCAGATACATGTTTAGAGAACTGGCAACAAAGGATACACGAATTCTGCACAAGAAGATGCGCAAGAATAGACCGCGCAGTAAGATGGGTAGGTACAGAGATAAGAGAACCACCCAGTTTCCACGGAGTGAATGATCTAGAAGTATTATTGGCACAATATGAAGATGAAGTGATAGAAAATCAGAGACTATTATCACTCCTTATAATTCTCAAGGCCACACTTGCAATATGGTGGGGCGCACACAAGGAAGAAATCATGGATTGGTACCAATGTAAGTACGATGGACAAGGGGCACTAGAGGAACATTTGGAGAAGTGTAGAGCATGGTGGAAAGTGACGCCACCAAAATAATGGCCTCACCATTTCGTACACACCTTAGAAGGCATACCAACAAACTAGTACATAGACCAGGAACTGTGCAGAGGAACTTCGAACTAGACAATACTGTAATAGAATTTTGCAGTCACTTTCTCATTAGAGCATGAGAACCCCAACATAGACACAACTCGTAAATGGATAAGAGGAGTGATATTCATTAAGGAACTGGAAGTCGAACTCATAATAGAGGAACAACAGTGGAATAGACAGATAGTAAAATAATTGTTGTCATGTTACCATGTGTAGGAAGAAGCACCAGATGAGGATGATCTGTGTGATATTCAGATCGAGGAGGCAGAAGGAGAAAGAGAAGTGGAAGGTCCTCCTCTATAATCAGAAGTAATTGTTGGACCGATCAAGGTGAAGAAAGTCAACATTGGGACAGTAGAGAATCCCAAAATGGCCAACATTGGAGACTGCTGGGATGAGCAAACAATAGAAAGCATAACAGAGTTACTGCATGAGTACATAGACCTGTTCCCCACAACATTTACAGAAATGAAGGGCATAGAAGGAGAGCTAGGATAAATGAAGATACCACTCAGAGTTGAAGCAAGGTCGATCGGACAATGACCATATAGGCTAAACCCCATATATAAGCATAAAATTAAAGCTGAGATTGATACAATGCTTGAAGCCAGAATCATAGAACCTATGGAAGAATTAGAATGGAGAATCCCAATGGTAGTTCAGGAGAAAAAACAAGGTGGGATAAGAATATGCGTCGACTTGAGGAAGTTGAACAATGCATGCCTACATGACCCGTTCCCTACACCATTCATAGATGAAGTGTTGGAGAACATAAGAGGCCACAAAGTTTACTCATTCACTAATGGATTCACAGGCTATCGCCATATCAAGATAGCACAGGAAGACAGATACAAGACCACGCTTACTACATAATGGGGATCCTACTAGTACACAGTCATGCTGTTTGGACTAAAGAATGCACCAACAATATTTTCCAGAGTAGTCATCACTGCATTCAAAGAATTTATCCACCAGTTTATAGAGGTATATTTGGACGATTGGACAGTCTATAGTCCGTTAAAAGACCATGTAGAGGTTTTATGGCTAATATTAGAAAGATGTAGGCAGTGCCTGGTATCATTAAACATCAATAAATGTATATTCGGAACACCGGTTGGGATACGTTTGGGCCATATAGTATGCAAACAAGGTTTACTAGTAGATCCTGCAAAGATTGCAGTAATTGTTAACTTGCCACAACCAAAAATAGTCTGTCAAATAAGAGTGACATTGGGACACACTGGATAGTACAAAAAGTTTATTAAAGGGTACGCACAAATTACCGTTCCAATGGAGAAACTGTTAAGGAAAGTTACAAAGTTCCAGTGGAATGATGATTGTCAACACGGTTTGGATATGATGAAAGAAAAGATGGTAACAACACTGATATTAGTATTTCCAGACTAGGAGAAGAAATTCCACGTACATGTAGATGCATCATCCATATCACTTGGAGCTATTTTGGTGCAACCAGGAGTAGGAGATTTGGATCACCCTATAGCATTTGTCAGCATAAAACTGTTAGAATCTAAGCAGAACTAGAACACAACAGAAAGGGAAGGCCTCGCTATGGTTTATGCAGTACAAAAGTTCAAACATTACTTATTGGGAAAACATTTTAAGATGTTCACAGATCACTGAGCCCTTAAATACCTAGTCAACAAACCAATGTTGGGGGGGAGAATCTATCGATGGTTACTACTGTTTCAATAATTTGATTTTGAGGTAATAGTCAAGCTAGGAAAGTTGAATGTAGGACCTGACAACCTATCAAGGGTCACAAACGGAGAATAACCTACAAGTTTAGAGGACATCTTCCCGGACGCGCAGTTATTTTCAGTCCAGATATCTAATGAATACTTTGTAAATATCATTCAGTACTTGAGCACAGGTATTATGCCACAATAATATAACACCATGTAGAAGAAAAGCCTGGTAGTCTGGGATGCAGACTATCAACTGATTGTAGGACACTTATACAAAATGGGCGCAGATAGCATCTTGCGAAGATATGTGCTAGAACATGAAATACCAATAGTTTTAGCAGAATCTCATGAGGGAATAACAAGAGGACATTACGTAGGAAAATATATCACGTAGAAGGTCTTATGAGCAGGACTATGGTGGCTGACCATTCAGAGAGACTCGAAGGAGTACTGCCAGAGATGTGATGTTTGTCAAAGGGTTGGTAAACCTAATAGAAGGGACAAGATGCCACTACGACCACAGGTAAAATTGTAGGTATTCGAAAAATGGGCAATAGACTTTGTGGGACCCATTAACCCACCGAAAAAGAGGACAAGATCAAGTTATATTATCACCGTGACAGAATACCTGACAAAATGGGCAGAAGCAGCACCAGTGAAAGATTGTAGCACGGAAACAACACCACACTTTCTTTTCAAACAAGTAATCACAAGATTTGGTTGCCCAAGAATTTTAACAACACTATCAAGACTATGACTGAAGAATTTGAAGTCCATCATCAAAAGAGAACTCCATATAACCCACAAGTGAATGGAATGGTGGAAGCATTTAACAAAATCCTTGAGAATGCACTAACGAAGATCTGTAATGTCAATAGGGATGATTGGGACCTAAAAATACCAGCAGTATTGTGGGCATACAAGAGCACTTGCAAGAAGTTGACATGACACACACCATTTAGATTGGTATATGACCAAGAAGCAGTAGTGCCACTAGAATTTTTGGTACCTAGTCTGCGCGTAGCTACGATTACACACATGACTAAACAAGGCGCACTACAGGACAGACTGAATCAATTGTTGACCATGGAGGAAGATCAGATCCTAGCAAGGTTCCACCAACAAGTTCAGAAAGAAAGGGATAAATCTTGACATGAAAGACACATCAAGAAGAAAACCTTCAAGTAAGGAGACTTAGTGTTGATGTATGACAAAAAATCCATTCCAACACCTAGGAAAACTTAGAATGCACTGGTTAGGACTGTATAAGGTAAAAAATGTCATAGATGGGGGAGTTCTACATTTGAAAGACTTAGGAGGCATGGAACTCAGAGGGATGATCAACGGGAGCCGACTAAAGATGTACCAGGATAGTCAACCACCCACAACTTGAAAGTCATCGCACAATTAAAAAAAAAAAAGAAAAAAAAAGAAGAAGAAGAAACATGATATCAAACGACACCAACGAAGGAGAAGTGCACCGAAAGAGGGTGGAGCAACACTATTAGGAAGACACCCAATGAGTAAAATACCAACAATTGGTTCAAAATGGAAACAAGCGGTAAAAGTAAAGACGACAAAAGCAACACTAAATGACGAAGGCATGTAGACTTGAGTGCCGGAAATGACTAACGGGACACCGCATTAATCGCGCCAACTGGAGACAGCGAGGGAGAGTAATGGAAAGTATGAAGGAATCAGAGTTTCATTGAATCCATCATAAAGGTAGAGTATTCTACAAGCTTCATACGATGCCCATACAAAGCAGGGGCACGGGATCCAAAATCCCATTGCGAACTAAGAAGAGATAGAGAGTGATAGAGCCTACGGAGCATAGAGAAAAGTTCACAGAGGTTATAGAGACCATTGAACTCAGCGAATGATCGACATTCACCACCATGGCACCACCCAATCAAGAAGAACCAAGCTAGACTACCTGATACTCCAAATTTAGAACCAGGGCACAAGTAAAATCGCAGGAAAGCAAACAACAACCACCATAGATCATCAATGTCGACGAAATTCTATCACTGGATACATCACCAGTAAACCCCACACCCATGGAAGAATAAAACCAACATTCAGTACCAGCAAGAATGGACGTGGATATGTCAGAAGTGGGGCAATGCTAATGGAATGAAGAACCAGGAAGCCAAGCGGAACCAAGAAACCCTGAAGAAGCCCCGAAAGTCAACGGGATGATGCCAAGTCCGGAAATAGAAATTGAACCAAACGAATCATAGAAAACTGTGTCGGAACACCCATAAGAGGTAGCAGTGGAAGATGTCACTAGCTAGCTAGAACAATATGCTGAAGAATGACCAATGGAGTTTGGAACATCGAGTCATCCACTACCGAAAAAGGACAAGCAATAGGTACCTAGGTCACCACGCAAGCAACTTGTTGCAACCATTATTTTGTCACGCATACCAGAAGGGTTACGGGTGAAATCAAACTTGATAGGTCATGTTGAGAAGCTAATATACTTGGACCATGATGTAAAAGACACAGATAAGTTCCCAGAATTCGCAAAGAAATTCTACCTAGAGGCAGTGGGCATAGATGTATTTGGGTAACCGCTTAATCAACCACTCTAGTGGGTAGCAGGGTTAGAAAAAATGGGAATTTTAGGTCTATTGGAACTACCACACTTTGGTAGAGGACAATATGCCAACAGTTGCATCAAACAGTTGATGGTAGTAACACATGGCAGAGACATATGTCTGGATAAGCTCGTCTCAATAGACGTAGAGCTCATTCCTCACATTATAGGGCTGCCATCACAAGGCATGGACCCCGCTCAATTTCTTGATGATAAAACAAAGGAGAAAGCACTCATGGAGGAGATGAAGAAAAAATATGGCACTGAAAGGGGGACGTGTGGAATAATCATCAACCGAATCAATGACGTTGCGACAAGAATGGGCGCCAACATCTTGGCCTGAAAGATGCTAAGAAAATGATGCAAGGAGGAAGTCCCAGCTGGTGTTGTTGCAGTTGCAATGCAGTGTGCTGAGGGCACCAAAGTCAGCTAGGCCCCTTATATTTTGAATCTATTTCTGGATGACTGAAAGGATGCGCAGGATCTGGGAAAAGAATTTCATTATTCATTGTTTCTCATACTAATATCCATTATGGGATGGAAGGAACCATAGTATGCATTTTTCGCCACCAGAACTAAACCCAACCATGGAGCGAGATATTTATCACTGGGCACCACGCTAGACGTCAAGCACAAGAAGATGAACGCAGTTGTATTCGATGGATACCTATGCGATCTACAGGAGGCTATCACCAACCTCTAGAGAATAACATTGCATGTGGTTTCCTACTATCAAGGCATAGCCAACTTCAAGGCCACTCGACATGCAATGTGGATCCAGGCACAAAAAGACCCTAGAAAGAAATGTCTACAACTGCGCTATTGTATTACAGAGGGTGACGTAGAAATGGCTATCAGGGATTGGGAATATGATCGAAGGATTCAAGTCCTCACTCGAGATATACCTGTAGGGGAAAAGGAGGAAGAATCAAGGAAGACACATACACATGATGAGGAGGTAGAGAAGGAAAAGAAAACACCTCAGAAAGTCCCAGGGCCCAAGAAACCAAGGATGGTCCAGACCAAACCAAAGAAGACAAAAGGAGGGAAATCCAAGATAGGAACTCAAAAGGGGAAGAAGAATAATATGCAACCACCCCAAGTACAATAGAAACAAGCTAAGGCAGTGTAGGGGACTACCCCAAGTCCTAATCCATAAGAGCTAGGCCTGATTAAGTGACCAGCTACTCAGATGGGGGGTATGCGCAAGCAGATAAAGGCACACAAAACACCTCCAGAGTACACGATTACTGAGGATGATGCGGACATGATAGACCAAATGTGTCAGGATCATACATCTGAGGATTTTAAGAATGTTGTGCACCATAGGGATAGGATTCAAGAAGATCTGGAAGACATGTGACAACTCATCAAGAAGATCGGGGAAGCGCAGACAACTGGAAGCATCATAGAAACAAGGCCATCAGCTTCACAGACAGGAGGAGAACCAAAAGAAAGTGAGAGGGATATAGTCCACACAATACCATAGCTGAGTACAACATTTCACACCACACCCAACATGTTGCACATGGACGAGATCATGGGGCAGACACCCTTAAAGTACTTAGCTCAATTACAATTGGTATTGTCACAGATACCATCCAAGGCTCTACATAAATTACAAGTTAGTTTTACCCAAGAGGTACAGTCTCGTGCACGCACAGACACAGCCAAATTACAGTAGGTAAAGAATAAACGGGATTCTCTGGAATTGATATATGAGGAGGCCAAGATCGAGACTAAAGACGATAGGGAATGCGTGATCGGATTAGAACAAAATGTGGCTGGAACTTATAAGAAGATTCCAAAGACCACGCAGAGGGATGAAATCACAACAACAGAGAAGATTGATCAAATTGCATAGGAAATCGATCAATATCAGAAGGATATCGAGAACCTCTGTGAGAATCTCACTCCAACCACTCCACCATAGGTAAGGAAGCAAAGGAAGTAGGAGGAAACAAAGCAGCTACAGGAGATAGAGAGACAGGTCAACACAGTAGCCGAATTGTTCGACAAAGCAACATAGCTCTTGCCAAAGCTGGAAGAGGATCAATAGGTCTAGCAATGGGACAAGGAAGAAGAAAGGATAAGCGCATCTAGCCAGGACCTCAAGGAGAGGCAGAGGACAATTTCCATCACGGAGCATGTCAAAGGGGCATAAGATATGAAGAAACTATAGGAAGAACTCACCATTGCACAGACGTAGAAAATGGAGAGTCATGCTCAAATGGAACCGCTTCAAGAGTGAGTAGCATAAGTCATTGCACAGGCAGAGGAAGCTAAGGCATATATGGCACAGATACAGGAAGAGTGTGCAGGGTTGATCAGTGATGATATTGTGGTGCAGAGAGTAGATGCTCAGGGAGAAGTTTAAGACGATCACTAGGGAGATCAACGAAGTTCACAAAGGTTAGGTGGCTCGGGACGACCCACATGTCAATGTTGGGGGCCTGTTGGAAGAAGGACAAGGAGGAAATAAAGGTGATTTTGGGAAAGAAGGCATGCACGAGGAAAGCGACAGCTAGAAGGAAGAGCCCACGTGTGCATGCATGGAAGACCTAACGACGTTAGGGTTAGGGGTTTTGCAATTTATTGTAATGGATGGTGAGACAGCAGACATATAAATATATATACCTAGGTCTTAGAGAGAGAGACTGATGCGAGAAAGCTGATGCGATGTAATATTTTTTGTATGACCTAATTATGTAAGGTGTTGAGCTAGAGAGGAATGAGGAGGGTAGATATTCAGGGTTAGATCGTAGGCTGAGGATCCTGGTGTGACCTAGTCCGCCTCATAATAGATCTCAACCCAACTAAGAAGAGTTGCAAATCACGTGGCGTTGTAGTTAAGGAACTACCATAATAAAGGATATTAGAGCTAGATATTTGTGGACGTAGCCCAGGAGTGGGTGAACCACGGTAATATCTGTGTTATGGGATTGAATGCATGTGTTTTATTTACTGTCTTCTACAATTATTGATATGATGAATGAATGATTTTGTTATATTTCATGCACAGTCGCGACCAATAGTTTATCGTGTTAATAAGCAAAATAGAATTATCAGTGCATGTTTCTTAGATCCTCACTCAATCCTAGGCTACAAACACATGAGTATTTCAGCCACCCATTAAGACTCTCTCGGGTGAGACGACATAGTGCACTCTGTGCGTTGTGTCACCTTCTGGTTTACAAGAAGGGACAATAGTTTTATAGGCTTTGTTAGAACCCCAAACATACATGAACCCTAGGTCACTCAAGATAAATATATAAACTTAGATAGATAAATAATAACCAACAACCAAGGTCCACAAAGACATCCCAGAATACACAATCACCGAGGATGATGCTTATTTAGTCGTAGAGAGGGTTCATAACCACACAATGGAATAGTATGAGGAGGTTAAGAACCAAAGAGAAAGGATAATGAAGGAGTTGGTCGACGTTAAGAAAGTCCTAGAATGGATACAAGAAGCACAAGCACAAGAGAGGGGGGCAAAACTGATCCTTTGATCGAGAGAAGCATGGGACATAACCACGCAGAATAAGGAATAAACAATCCAACTCATAGTGCAAGCAAGTCCTAGCTTCCATATAACAAAAAATATGCTACAGTTTGAGGAGGCCATGGCGCAGACGCCACTTAAAGACCTGGCATAGGTAGACTTAGTCTTGGATAAAATACCAACTAAGGCACTGTACAAGCTACAAGTCAATGTCACACAAGAAGTGCAATCATGATCCAAAGAAGATATGACGGAATTGAAAGTCACCAGATATGGTAAGGACACACTAGAAATTCTGGTAGACTAGGTCCAGCTAGAGACACAGGAGGAGAAGCAATGCGCAGATGACCTGGAGCATAAGCTGAAGGAAGTCTTCACAAAGATTTTGGAAAATGAATAGGTAGTTGTGAGTAGCGCTGAAGAATAGATTCAAATCATCACGCATATGCTCAAAGGGTACATGAAGGAGATCTAAGAACTCAAGGAAAAATTAACACCAACAAATCCTCCCGAAGTTACATATGAAAGGGAACAACAGGTAGCCCTGCAAATATAAATGATCAAAAGAGAAGCCAAAAAGGTCACAAAATGTTTTGACAGGATCGTGAAACTATGGATGGAATTAGAGGAAGATGAGAGGGTCTAAAATCTAGAACAACAAGAGGAAAAAATAAACACTACAATGCAGGAGATGAAGCAGCGAGAAAAGGCCATGAGCATTATAGAACGATTTAAAGGCATGTAGGAGATGAATACCCTGCAGAGAGAATTGAATACTGCACAAAACAATAAGAAGGCAAGGCAAGCCCAATTGGAACCTCTCTAGGAGTAAGCAACACAAATAATTGTAGAATTGGAGTAAAACACAAGGATGGCTCAGGATCATGCTGAGAGCATAGAGTATCTAAAGGACCACATCACAACACATAGGGTAGAGGAGCTCATAGAGAAAGGTGTGCAAGCAAAATCCAAATGGGAAGAATTAGAAGGAAATTTTCACATCTTGGAAAAGGTTGTACAGGGAGCGTGCACCAACTGAGTGGATCAGGAGGAGCCACATGTCAATGTTGGGGGCCTCTTGGGCGTAGGCCTATTTTAGGAAGAAATTCTATTTTGGGAATGTTGAGGGGTCCTAAATCCCTTTAACTCAACAGTAGGAACCAAACCCACCACCAAGGCCCAATTAGACTCTGCAACATTTAATGGTGGAATGATTCTCCAGATCTTGTGATCTGGCTGATTAATCGATGGGATTTACATATTGATCAATAGGATGTCTTCTTATGAAAACTCCTCCTTCAGTTCAGACGTTCTCTTTTTTTATTTTCTCTTATAGGTGGGACCGATACAAGATAAAATCCGGTATAAACCAACTAGGTAAAAAAGTGGGAAAGCTTAACTACTGGAGAAGGCTGAGCTTGGGATAACCCTTTCACTCTAGTGTGTAGACAATGATTCTCTACCACAAGCCTAGTACTAATACATTAACCTGTTGGTGTTCCAATTATTGAATAAGGTGCGATTATCAGAAGAAAACATGCATGCAATAAATGATGGAAAGAAAAATAGTTCCCTTAGCCTTAATCATCAATCCCATACTAACACAACGATTTATTTCTCATCATTAAAGACAAGAACTATAAAAACATTGAATCAGATAACTTATCAATAGATTTATAAGCTCTTAATCATTACAGCATCCATTCATGAGATGAAATAAAAAATAATTCTTCTTCATATCCAATCATACATGCTTTTGATGAAAAACACAAACTTGTCTCTGGTCCTAAACAAGACTTCTTAATTAAGGCATCTTTGAAATAGTTCTTTACAAATCCAAAAATGAGGCTCTTTGCAACAACCATCGACCCTTTGCTAATAGGCCGATGCTCTTATTTATAACATATAATTAACTAAAAATAACTATCAAAGTGCAGCTAAGTAAAACAAAAAATCACCACATGGCGCTTTCATTGCTCAGTCTTCAAAAGTCATCAAATGGTTTCACTTGAGTGGATGACTCTTCTCGTACTCTAACAATTTGATGAAGATATCCTCACATGTGTTAGCATATGAGAATTTATGTTGTTCCATTGGGGATGAAAGGATCTCTCTTATCTCCATTGCCCGTGCCCGATACTTGACTATTCTATCACTTAACTACTACAACATGGTTCGAGCTTTGATCGGGTGTTCCATGAACTATTGCATTTTTGCTGGCACCATGTCCGCCACCTTCACTACCTCTGCAACCCATCATGAGTTTTGTTCGACATGTAATTTGACTATGTCACGCAAGTCGACAAATTCCTCGGGTGTGCTGAATTCAGGGAGGCTGATGTCTCTCATTGCCCAGTTGATCTTGGTCCAACTTTTTTCGCACTCGACCCATTTCTCTCGAATTTACCGATGAGGTTCTTGAGCCATTTTTACCCAATATTTGACCGAATTCTTTATGCAGTCGATGTTGCTTTCCCTGAGTACCCGAATTCCATGCTCTTGGATATCTCAGCCCTATTAAATCGTGCTGATGTAGTCGATCATTTCCATGGCTTAGTGTGCTTTTTCATACCACCTTTCCATATCCTTGCACGTCACCAATTCCATGAGGGTGTCTTCTTGAATCTCGATTATCCTTGCAGTGAATAGGTGTCGTTCATCTGTAAATTTATTGTAGGCCTCCATGAATTAGCTCCTCAGGAACACCATGGCATGTGTGGTGTCCTGGTAGTATTTTTCCAAATGGAATAGATGTTCCAATTCCTTCAGAGCAGCGACCAACTCCTCTTCATCCCTTTTTTCTTTGTCTAGGGTGGCATCTATGCTTTCCATCCATGCACCGATAAGTTCAGATGTCTTAGCATGCTCTTTGTTAATCAACTTTTCCTCTGTTGTGATGAGGATGGAGCTATCTAGAGTAATCATCCTCTTCTTGGTGGTTCTCTTCATGATATATTTCCTTTTCCAGTCATAGGAGATAGCATGTATATCAACAACTTCATCCACGGGTTCGGAGATTTGTTGATCTCCCCAAGTGAGCATATTTCCCGGGCTCCCGACGGTGTATATTTGTTCAAGACTCAGTTCTTGAACCTCTTCCATGTGTTTTGAAGGTCCTTCCTCTATTTGTTTTTCCTCAGGAGGTTGAGTATCGGTTTAAATTGAAACATCAGGGATCAGCTCAATACTTACTTAATAATCGATTGTTGGGGTGTCGATTTCCTATTGTGGATCTTCTTCCTTTTGCTCGCCCAACCCTGGCTCGTCCATCGGACTATCCATTTGGGTCTCCAATACATCGAGTAGTTCAGTGTCTAGGACACTTTCGACCTCTTGGTCATTATGTGGAGGGCCCCAAATTTGAGCGTGGAAGCTGGGGAAGATGCCTTCTTGGGCTCCTTTTCCTCTGTGATCTACACAGGAGTCATCAAGGACACCTCCAGACTTTCCTCATCATCATAGATGCTTATCAAGTCAGGGAAGGGGTTTGGTGTACTTTCTCTTCTTGATATTCTTACTATCTCTGGTTGAGATGAAATGTCCCCCGGTGACCTAGCCCGTGGTGTTGTAACTTCAAGGTTATCTAACCCGATGATTTCATCAATTTTAATTAGCTCAACGCTGCTTGGGCCTACCTGGCTTTAATCTGGGTTGTCGACAGGGGCCTTGGTCATTCCTATGAGGTCCGGGTCATCCTATAGATGATCAATTACCCGTTGCACCTATTCTATCATGAGAAACCCCCTTGCCCGTGCATCCAGTGTCGTAGGAAATCCTTTGTTCTATGTCCAAGCCACTAGGGGAACCTCTGTTGCTTCTACCACTCTGATTTCTTCCTTGGATTTGAGGGCCTCTTTAGCCGATTTCTCTATGGTCATCACCTGTTCATCCTAGCTCATGGCCCTGAACCTGGTCATTTTGGGGTCGTCCATCCTTGCTACCACCTCGTCCCAGTCCTGGGCATTTTCCGTGAAGACTTCATCTTCAAATTTGTCGTGGGCGTACAACCAGCAGGACGACACTTATGAAGTGTGTTGCAAGACCAAGCTCTTTGGATCATGCTTTTGGAATCTGAATGTCTAGAATATGAACTCGAGTTGGCTCAAACCTTCTTGTTTGGCTTGAGGGGTATCCTTAACCAAGTAGAAACCCACATGGAAACCATAGGGTATGAACACCCGCTTCTTGTCCTTGACCAGGGTGGTGTTGTAGCCTTGCAAGATGATTTGATAGCATATTTCTCCTACTACAAGCCAGTCTGGGACATAAGCTGGTAAAAGATATGGTGACCTAGTATCCCCGAACACAGTGATGTAGGTGTCGCGCTCGTCCAATTACCAATGGTCTACATTTGATTTCATTTTCTTGGTCACAGCTGACAGTCTCGAGCATTCATTCATAAAAAGAAGGAAATAGATTTGCACGATGAATTCATTGCAAATGAGGGAGTAAGACATTTTATACATGTTCTCCTATAGCACACTGAAGTAGACATGGACCGGGAGCTCTGCAACATGCCAACTTAGGTTCATGCTGGCGAAGATGTTTCTGGTGCACATGACATTGAGAAAATATGAAGCCATGTAGAAAGATGATGTCTCTCCTTCCTTTAACATCTAATCTTGTTGCATACAGATGCTTAGTTGTTTAGAAATGATCGCCCCCCAGTTGAACCGCTCTTAGTGTTATCCACAATTTTGGTCATTGTGATGATGTTATGATAATGGAAAATCAATCTCTTCACTAAGAACACTTTCCTGAGAAAAGTTACATTTGTCTGCTTCTAGGAATCATACTTTTAAGGGATGTTTGCAGGCTACCTATATATTTGCCTGCGAGAATGCCTTATTCTCGCAGGCTGCATTAAGCTGGAGTGCGAGGGGTTCTCACTGTACCTAACTCTCAGGGTGCAAACATCTTCCAAAAGAAGGAAAAAGATAAATTCTCGAACCTTCTAGAAGGGAATCTTCTAGAAGGATGAGTTGGCTTTCGAATGGTTATTCAGGTGCTGGCATTCCAGATATCTTGGGATCATTCCTATCCAAGTAACTAATCTCTTTTCTCCTATATATTGAGGGGAATGCTTATGGAAAAGGTTAGAAGCAAACTAGCAAGAGATTGATTGGAGAATTAGTGTAAGATTGTATGAAGGACTGATGCTACAACAACTAGAGACACCAACAAGGTCATCAAAAGTGGTTGATTTTCTTCATGCATGAGCAAGTGTGTGTGTCGGAGCTAAGAGCCATTGAAAGGAGATCTACAACATCAAGGCTCAGGTTGTAAGTTTCACTTTCAATTAATTCAATACAATAATATGTCCCTTTCCCATAAAGATGATGTCACTTTATTACATAACTCCTTGATCATATGTATAGATTAGCTATTGAATATATTAATCTGCCTTCACTTCGATTGGTTTGTCCTGTTGTGATCTAAACGGCACAAGAGCGTGGGAGCGAATCTTGGAACAACAGAGACCCAAGGAAAGCGTTCATAAGGTATGTGCATGACCCTTGCCTCTTAGTTCATTCAATAGTCTAGATCTAGGGAAAGTGTATTATTCTGTCCTGCTTTGTTCTAGATCCAGGTGGATCTACGGAGATCGGTTTGTGTCCACACTTATGGATTAATCCTGAAACAAAATTGGCAACTCCACTGGGGACTTTTCCATTTTTCTTTATGGTTTCTGAGTTTTTCTGTGGCCATTTTCTCTATTTTCGTTTTTCTCCTGTTGTGTTAGTGTCTGAGTCCTCAGGATATCCTGGGAGATCTTCTGGGTCTATAAGCCAGTTTGAATTTTGCTTGCATTTTCAAAATTTTTATTATCTTCAGGAGTTCTCGCACTGTGTTTATTGACAGCCTGCGAAAACCAGTCAAGTTCGCACCCTTCATATAGGGTCCAGTGCGAACACCTCGCACCTTGATATAAGGTGGCCTGCGAGAATCCTATCTTCTCGCACTGTGTAACACTGCTTGCCTGGGAGCAAGATTTTTGAAAATTTTGAAATTAAGTTTTGATTTTTTCAACTGCTCAGATCTATTGAATTACATCTTTTTGGTTTATTGGATCATTGATTTACACATCTCTTGCTTTAGTTTGCATGCTTGAATAGATTTAGGGTTTCAAGGTTTTCTTGCCCTTTGTAACTTGAATTTCATTTCTTGGCTCTTATTGGCATTTTCATTCTCTCTGACTTCTGGAGTTGAGTGTGTCTGATTGGCTGAGAACCAGTGATTGGTTGAAGGTTAAGTGCTTGGTGTTTCTCACTTGCTTGGTGGTTTGAAAGAACATTTTCGTTTGCATTGAGAAGCTTCATTGGTTTACTTTTTGTTTTTACTTTCGTTGAAAGAGTTGATTGGGTTGTTATGGTTTGTTTCTTTATGATTTGATTTTCTTTTCTCATTAATCAGAGTTCTTCTGGGAAAGTGAACAACAAGTTTTCTTTCAAGATTTTGTTTTGTCTTTTCGAAAACATTGGAAAATCAAATTTTAGAGTTTATTGAAGTATTTGAAAGAAGACATATAGAGATTGTTCATTGATGTATGATTGTTTGCATTGACATCTGAAAGGAAATATTACATTGCATTGTAGTACAGAGTTGATTTAGAAAATATTCTCTCTCTCCCATAACTAGGATTCATGGAATGAAAAGAATTATATTTCATCATTGTCCTTGCATTATTTGGGTCAGATTCATACAACATGAGTTTCACTTCCGTTGCCTTTGAGTAAACAACAACTTTTAAAAACATTGCGTAATCTTAAAATTTATCTAGTAACTCTTTTCCAGGGCTTTTTTACACCAACATTTAGCTAGGCTAGTGCTTTGGAGTAGGAAGAGAGATACACTCTCCAAAAGCTCAAAAACACACAATAGCATCTTGAGTTAGGGAGTGTTAAATTCCATTTGCAACATATTGTCTTGGGACGCCCTTCTAACACAAGGGTCAAGCAATAGGTCGCATTGGTGTTGGCAGAGTTACTAACCCTGCTTTGTTGACATCGGTGTAGAGATTGCACGTATTACGAGGATCACTCTGAGGTATACCCACAATTATGAGTGGAAGACTTTGAGTTGATTTCGGGCTAGATACCCTGCCCTTACGTGTGGATCAGACTGACGACTGTTCCCCCAGGCTGTACTGTTGTTCGTGGTGACCTTAGTGGCCTATCTCTCTAGGTTCTTACCCAAGGTGACTGTGGAGGGGAAAGTCTACACGGTACCTGGAATCGACGTTGATCAAACTCACTCAGGCTCCTTGGAGGGTATACCCATGATTATGTGTGGGATCTTGCACCAGGGTGTAAGTCTGTTAAGCAGGTCGTCAACGTAACTTTTCCACCTTATCCCCACCCCTTCTCGTCTCGTTGTTGCAACGTTGGATTTCATCACCAACTAGTGGCTTCGAAATTAGAAGGTATTGTTTGCTTGGTGATTGCTTCTTAGATTTTGTTTACTAGTGCTTGCTGTTTGTTTCTCGAAGTTGACCATAGGAATTTTCTTGTAGAGCTTGTCACTTGTTTACAATTGCTCCCCCACGACGTTCTCATAGAATGCAAGGATTATCTCTAGAGCATCTGGACGATTCTCAACCTACTGGTACACCTGAGGGTTCACCCCATCAGACTGAAGTCCCTGTGGTTACTACACCACATGGGGAAACCAGTGACGTTACAGTTGTCACCACACCGCCTCCACAGGTAGAACGAAATGACTCTCTAGAAGATTTTCGAATTACCAATACTAGAGAGGACTATCGCATTTGCCATGGTGATCGACCTTTTGTGCGATTGGCTCCTTCTGAAGAAACCGTTGTTACATCTTCTGAATCAACTATTGGGCCTTCTCACGGTGTAGTAGGCCAAGACCCTTTTTGGTCCGGTGATTTCCGCCGAGTCCTTTTTGGTACTGAGTCACCCATTGTCTACGAAGTCAACCCTCCTTTATCTTCTGAGACAGAAACTACACCCGAGACTACCACTTACCGCTTTTTTCTCCCTCCCGAGATGGCTCATCTCGCAAATACTATGAGTGTCCAAACCAAGATTACTGCAACTACTCTTGCTCCTATCAATACCCAGCGAATACCTGATGTCATCCCGACATTACCACCCTGTTACAATGCGCTGAATGCTTTGTTGAATGCTTCCAATCCAACGCCTCCGCAAACTCCAGCCGGTTCTCCAGGTGGTCCTCCTTTTCCTGGGCATCCTATTCCTGGTTTTATTCTGACACTCCCTCACTTTCCTTCTGGTAATCCTAATCCTAGTGGTACTATCCCGACTGTTGCAACAAACCCGTAGATTCCTACTGGTGGACAAGGTGGTACGGTTCCTTTCCCTTTTCCCAGACACAATACAATTACTACACAACCTACAAATGGCACACAACTTCCGGGTGGAACTATACCTACAGTAGGGGGACCAACCTCACCTTTTGGACAAAATATACCTCTTGAATTGGCCCAGTATTGGAATCAACTTCTACAGAANCGGGTCAGACTACTCAACCCCAGGTCCCTACTCAAACTCAAGGTTATAATCCTTAGGGTTACTATCCTATCCGTCCACCATCGAGTCAGCCAGGGCCTTCCCTCTATGGACAGTCTGCTTATGGTCATACTGGTTTGCCAACAGGGCTTCCACCCCAAAGCCATCAGTACCCCCAAGTAAACCGACAGTTGCCTTTCCTTGCTACTTTGGATTTGCTAGATTTGTCTAGAATTCTAAATGATCCTATTCGTCACTCTCCTCAATGGCCTGCTATTCCTGCTAAACTTCCTTCGGATATTCCAAAATTTGATGGCAAGCTGGGAGAGGATCCAAATAATCATGTCATGAATTTTCATTTATGGTGTTCATCCAACTCGCTGATGGATGACTCCATTCGCCAACGTCTTTTTCAACGAACCCTTACCGGTTCGGCTAAGAAGTGGTATATTGAATTGCCACGAGGTTTCTTTTCTGATTTCAACACCTTAGCTATGGCCTTTCTCACACATTACCAGTTACCGATCCGTTACGATACTGGGACTGAGATCCTGACTTATTTCAAACAAAATAAAGGTACTCATATCTCGGATCATATACATGAGTGGAGACGGAGACAACGTTTCATCAAACTTGAACTCCCTGATCAGTTACTGGCAGAATGGTTTACGAAATATTTCGTGAACAAAATTGGTAAAGACATTGCTATGGGTGGTGTTGTTACAGAGGAGCAGGCTATAAGTCGTGCTCAGTATCTTGATCTCGTTTATTCGCAAACAGGAACACTCTACGATTTACTGCCTGAACTACCTCGTCCTGGTACTTCCAGCACTTCAACTGCTCCAGCTGCCTCGCATGCAGCTGATGGTGTGATTCATACTAATCATACCCACTCACATTCCGTATCAACCAAAACCCCTAAATCCACATCTTTTAATGTTCAAAATGCTTCGTCTCTTGTCCCTCCCGCCAGTAAAACCTCTGAGGTAAATGCTGTTCAATCTGCGTCGACCGGTAAAAATAAATCCAAGAAAGGGAGAGGCAAGAATAAGGAGAGTAAAAATAATAATCAGAATGAGCAGACTAAAACCCCTCCTGTTGAAGACCGGGATAAGTGCAAACCCCATTACCCTTTCCTTATCTGTGGTGACGATCACTACACAAAGGATTGTCCTAGACGTGCCGAGGTTAATAAGTTTCTTCAAGGAACGCCCAAACCCTCTACGCCGACAGTCTTGTCCCAACCCTTCCCGTCTCAACAACAGGCCTCCTTGGTCATTCATGACCAACCATATACTTCTACAACATCATATGTTTTGATGTGCACCGGTGATTATATGAACAATGACGTTGCCATCGCAACTAGAGCCAAATACTATTCTCCATCTAAGGAGAAGGTTGACGATTTACCTCCTGATTTCGTACAACCCTCTCCGCCGAATCCATCTACGAACAGTCCTCTTCATATCGAATGAATAAGCCTTGATGCAGTCCTACGACCCTCGAAAGGTGTCGTTAAGAAATCGGCATTCAATCCTCATGCTCGTGCAGCCTAGAACTATAACATTGTCGAGGATCTGGCCCAAGCACCTTCAGCGATGTCTGACCTTGAAGTCCTTCAGTCTTGTCCTGTGCAATGAAGGGCTCTGTTGAAATATATAGGTGGAATTGATCCTACAGATTCAAATTTGATAGTCTTTGACTTGGACGACCATGTTCCAAGTTTACCCCCTCAGCTTGCATTTCAGATACAAGTTATTGTCTCAGACAAGAACATCTTCCGAACTGTTATTGATGAGGATGCCTCTACGTGTGTAATGTCTTTTACTTGTTGTAAAGCCATTGGCTCTCCTCCGTTAACTGAATCACAAAATACTTTGAAAGCCTTCAATGGCTCGGGTTTTAAGCCTTACAATGTTCTTCCCTCGTTGCTTGTTACTCTCGAAGGTAAGACAGTCCAAGTTGAAGTGGAAGTTTTCGACGCTCCCCTAGATTATAACCTTCTTCTTGGCCGTAGCTGGGTAGATTCTATACGTGATGTTGTGTCAACACTTTTTCGTGTAGTTCATTTTCCTCATCAAGGAAAAGTCTTTACGGTTGATCAACTTGCCTTCTTTAATTTCGATACTCGCAATGGAAACGTGTCGTTTATAGCTAAAACCCCACCGGGTTACGAGAATGTTGGAGTCGGTCTTTTAAAAGACTCTTCGTTAATGGGTACTTTTCCCATACCACCACCACCTGATATTCTACACCCATCATTTGCTTCTATTAATATGATCTCCGCTATTCCTCATGAGCTTCTGGTGTCTTTTGACCCTTGGATAGTCCCTGATCCAGGAGATCATTCTCGTTTCGGCGACGTCATGCCATTAAGTCCGATCGAGTCCGCTTATCATACGATTCAATTGGAAACACCTTCTACACCCTCTCTGGAGGAGTTGTCTCCCGATCCTTTTCATGTTGTCTTTCCCACTGATGAGATGATCATGTCCATCATGGCTGACACACCTTGGGACGATGGGCATCATCGTTCCATATTGTTTTTGGAACAACACACTATGGAGAACTACCAGCGGATTTCGACTCCGTCGACCGTTGTTGTTATATCGACTGTTCCCGGATCTACATGTGATCTATTTGTGGAAGGGAACCTCAGTAATATTTCTCCCACGATACCCATTGATATTTCAGTTAAACCTGGGATAGTTGAAAATGTTCACATTGGAGCTTCGTATTCTCCAGAGGAAATTGTCACCTATACTGCTTTGTTCAAGGAATTTCGTGATATCTTTGCCTGGAGTTACGAAGAGATGCCAGGTATCAACCCGGCTATTGTTGTGCATGAGATTAAAACGTACCCCAGAGCTAAACCAGTCCGGCAATGCCTCCGTTCTTTCCATCCACGTAAAGCGGCAGCGGTCAAACTCGAAGTTGAAAAACTTCTTAAAGCCGGTTTTATTTATCCCGTGGCTTTGACAGAATGGGTTTCCAACCCTGTACCGATTGATAAGAAAGGTGGTAGTATACGTGTTTGTGTTGATTATCGGGATATTAAAAAATCCTGTCCAAAGGATAACTTCCCAACCCCTTTCGTCGACCAGATCGTCGATGACTGTGCCGGCAGCGAAATCTTTTCTCTCATGGATGGATTCTCTGGCTATAATCAAATTAACATTGCTCCTGAGGACCAACATAAAACTTCTTTTAATTTTCCTTGGGGTACTTTCTCCTACATAAAACTTCCTTTCGGTCTTAAGAACGTAGGTGCTACATTTCAACGTGCTATGTCTTATGCGTTCCACGATATAAAGCATATCGTTCAACCTTATTTGGATGATTTGCCAGCTCATTCTTTACGCCGAGTCGATCACCCTAATCATCTCCGAGAAATTTTCGTTCGTTGTCGGTTCTATTGCATTCATATAAACCCTCATAAATGCATCTTTTGTGTAGAGTCTGGCCGTCTTCTCGGTTTCATTGTTTCACATCAGGGGATCCGGGTAGATCCTATTAAGGTTGAGGTTATTCTTAATCTCCCTCCTGCTTCTTCACTACGCCAGTTACAAAGTTTGCAGGGGAAAGCAAACTTTCTTCGTCATTTCATCCCTAATTATGCTGAGATTACTTGTGGTTTTACACATCTTTTAAAGAAAGGTTCAGAGTTTGTTTGGGATAAAGTTGCTAATAACGCTTTTGAAGCTTTGAAGTTGTCCCTCACGAAAGCTCCACTTCTTTTCCCTCCTGATTATAATCGGGATTACTTTATTTATCTCGCTACTTCCGAGTATACTATCGGCATGGTTCTCGTTCAGGAGGATGATGCAAACGATGAACATGTTATATATTACTTGAGTCGAAGTCTCACTTCGACGAAAATCAAGTACCAACATGTTGAAAAACTGGCTTTGGCTGCTATTCAAGCGGTTCAACGTTTTCGCCATTATATTCTCTCCAGGAAAACTACAGTGATTTCGCATTGTAACCCCATGCAACATATATTGACA
>JASDQU010375281.1:75891-93805 GCA_032191745.1 Picea mariana
TACTAGCTAATCTTCAGGAAAGACGAGGACCTCAATAGAACCCGCAAGTGCAACTGATATATGTTGAACCTCATGGAGAAGACCCTATAGTAGTTGTTATCACTAGAGGAGGCATTTTTATAGGAGAAGACATAATGACCCAAGGAAATATTACAGAAGACTCAGGAGTCAGGAATGCTACAGGGAAGACCCAGACCTTTGATGCAAAGAAAGAAAGACAAATATTTGAGGAGGAAATAAATGAGTTCAAAGAAAACCAAGGTTTTTCATCAAAGACGTGACCAGAAGTAAGAGAATATGGGATGCCTCTAGAATTCAATCACTCTGCTTCTCCAAATAAGAAAAAATGGTAAGTTCATGGAATTTTTACATACTTGTATTAAGTTGATTCAGGATGAGAGTGGTTTACAAGAGATACAAAATTTAATCAGACAGTATGATCTACGAAAGATAGATCCCTTACTGAATAGGACAGTATATCAAATCACTAAAAAGAGAAGGAGAAATAAGGAATTACACCTGAATTCTCAAATAAGAGAATATGATATAGATTATGTGTTCCTCGACTTAGGGTCAGAGGTCAATGTCATGAGGAAGAAAACATGGGCACTGATGGGAAAACTAAAGTTGATCTACTCCACTGTGGTTGATTTAAAGAAAAGACAAATGAATTTTGAAAGAGATGGCCTTAGGTTCATTGCAGCTTTGGATCCATATGAAGGTCATTGCACAAAAAGGGGAAGATTTACTATTCACAAGAGATTCACAGGATCATTAACAAACACAGTAAGGTGTTTGGACCTATTCCACCAGGTGTGCCACCTGATAGGGTATTTGCGCATATCATTGATTTAGAGGAAGGAGAAAAACCAATCATCACCATGCCTTACAGACACCCAAATAAGTACAAGGGTGAAATAAAGAAGGAAATCAAATATATCTTGGATATGGGGCACATCAAGCCAAGTTCCAACCTTTTTTCCTCTTCAGTGGTGTTGGTCAAGAAGAAGGATGGAACCATGTGCATGTGCATTGACTTCAAGGAACTAAACAAGAAAAAAATCAAATACAGGTATCCCATACCAAGGATTGATGAGTTACTGGATGAGCTTCATGGGGCTGTCTATTTCACCAAAATTGACATGTGCTCTAGCTACCATCAAATCAAGATAAGGGAGGAGGACATCCCAAAAACTGCTTTTAGGTGTCACTATGGCCACTATGAGCTCTTAATGATGCCATTTGGCTTAACCAATTCCCTTGCCACATTCCAATAATGTATGAACTGTGTCTTCAACAAAGAGTTAAGGAAACATCTTCTTGTTTTCTTTGATTACTTTCTAATCTATAACAAGATGGAACACCTTTAGCATGTGGAGCAGATATTGCCTATCATGGAGGATCACTCATTGTATGCCAAGGAGTCCAAATGTGAATTTGGAATGAAATAGGTCCTTTACTTGGGACATATTATTGGGGTTAAAGGAGTATAAGTACATGAGGAGAAAATTCAGACCATAGTTGAATGGCCCATGCCCAAAACCCTTACAGAGTTGAGGGGATTTTTGGGCATCTGCAACTATTACAGGAGATTCGTGAAAGGGTTCTCCCAATTGTGTGCACCCTTGACCGATCTAACAAAGAAAGGGTCCTTCATATGGAGTGAAGAGGCCCAAGCCACCTTCGACAAAACGAAGAAAGTAATGAGCACGTGCCTTGTGTTGGCACTACTATATTTCGGCCAACCTTTCACCTTGTAGTGTAATGCCTTCGGAGAAGTCATTGTGGTCGTATTGATGCAGAATAGGAACCTTCTTTCCAATGAGAGCTGAAAGATCAGGGGTCGTAAGTTACTTTACACTATCTATGATAGATCTGGAAAAGCTAATGTTGATGAATTCAGATAGTGAGAATGACACAGAGGTTGGACATACGCGCAATGGGAGAGCATTTAGAGAAGTTCATATTGTGAACCTATTTAAGCATAAATATGGGAATGAGGGTTTCTATAGTGGAGAAGAGGCATATATGATGGACGAAGAGCACTTAGAACTCGTTAGGGCGAAGGGAGGGAAAGTTGAAGAACCTCATCGAGCAGAGTGAGAAGCCTCAGGAACTGCACAGACTGTTGAAGTAAGTACTATTATTCCTCCTGTTGATTCAATGGCATTAAGGCATTGTGGTCATATTGATGCAGAATAGGCGCCCTCTTTCCAATGAGAGCTGAAATCTCAGGGGTCCTAAGTTACTTTACACTATCTATGAAAAAGTGATTTTGGCCATCATGCATGGCTTGGCCAAATTCCGACAATACTTAGTTAGTGCTATATTTATGGTAAAATCATATCGTAATAGCCTTAAATACTTCTAGGAGAAGAGATGAAAGACAACAGAAGTGGGTCAGTAAGATACATGCCTATGAATTTGACATTGAATTCATCAAAGGGAAAAACAACGTAGTGGCAGATGCATTATCTAGGAGGCCATCAGTCGATTCCATGATAGATTTATTAGTTGATTGGAAGGACCACTTTGTGATGGAATACTCAAAAAATTAGTTCACTTGTCAGGTGATAGATGGACGGGTACAGGATGATAACTTCAGGGTCATAGAGGGAATCATCTACTACAAGGGATAAATCTTTTTGGTTCCTGAATCAACCTTCAAGATGGGACCTGATGAGATATTGAGAAGGTGTGTTATCAAGGAAGAGTGACCATTGATCTTCATAGAATATCATGAAGGCATCCCAGGAACACATTATGCAGGGAAAGAAACTATGCAGAAGGTTCTTAGATCTAGCCTTTGGTGGCCTACCTTACACAGAGATGCCACAGACTTTTACAAAGTCTGTGATGTATGCCAAAGAGTTGGGAAACCATCCAGAAGATATGAAATTCCATTAGCACCACAACTGACCCTACAAGAACTTGATAAATGCATTATTGACTTCATGGTACCTATAAACCCACCAAGGAAGCACACAAAAGAAAGGTATATAATTATTGTGACAAAGTACTTGACTAGATGGGCCGAAGCAAGAGCAGTTAAGGACTGTAGTGAAACTACAACTACACACTTCATATTTGATGACATCTTAACCAAGTTTGGACTCCCAAAGATCCTTATGAACTATCAAGGCACACATTTCATAAATTAAATAGTTGAAGCCCTAACTGAGGAATTTGTAGTCCACCATCAGAAGAGCACGCCTTACCATCCCCAAGAAAATGGGACAGTGGAAGCATTTAACAATATCTTGGAGACAACGTTGACCAAGATTTGCAGTGTGAACATGGATGATTGGGATTTAAGAGTACTAGCAGTATCGTGGGCCAGTAAGATACATGACTATGACTTTGAAATTGAATTCATCAAAGGGAAAAACAACGTATTAGAAGATGCATTATCCAGGAGGCCATCGGTCTATGCCATGATAGATGTATTAGTTGATTGGAAGGACCATCTTGTGATGGAATACTCAAAAAATCAGTTTGCTTGTCAGGTGATATATGGACGGGTATAGGATGATAACTTCAGGATCATAGAGGGCATCATCTACTACAAGGGTCGAATCGTTTTGGTTCCTGAATCAACCTTCAAGGCCAAGATACTACAAGCTTTTCATGACTCACCAGTGGCAGGGCACCAAGGGATTGGCAAGACTTACAAGCAGGTAAGGGAGAGGTTCTCATGGAAGGGCCTCAAAGAGGATGTGATGAGTCACATCAAGGAGTGTACTACTTGTCCAGAGAATAAGGATGAGCACACTCATCCAACAGGACTGCTGCAACATTTACCCATTCCAAAGAATAAATGGGAGATTATCTATGTTGGCCCTTGGTTATGAAATTAAGAGAAGATCAAGGAAGAAAAGGAAAAATGTCAACTGTGCGGAAGACAAAATGACTGCTACTGGGTCGATGTGAGAAAAAGAGAAAAAATGATGGAGCGAAGTAAAAGGAAGCAAATTGTGGGATGAGGAGATCGACCTAGGTGTTTAGACACCTAGGTTTTTTGTATCTAGGGTTGACACCTAGGTTTCGGCCTTATCATGTTGGTGAGTGATTGTAATGTATAAATAGAGGTCTAAAGGACCTGGGATGGGTTGGTGTCAAGGTGGTGTTATGATTGTTGTGGTTATCTTTGTCATTGTGTGATCGAGTGAGTAATATTATCTGAGGGAGAAGTGTTGGGTATGAGACCTTCTGTACTGTAAGATCTTCAACTAGGTTCGAAGATCAACCCTACAGCTAGGTGCACAGGGAGGGGAGAGATAGAGAGGAGGAGAAAAAATATCTGCTAGCTTAGAATGCAAATAAGAATTGTATGCTTCACTTTAATATATTATAAAGTGCAGTTATGTGGACATATCCCTAGAGAGAGGGTGAACCACGTATACCTTGTGATGTGTGCGATTGATGCTATGCTATTTTCCCTTTGATTTATTGTTATTGCATTACTGTGTTAGATCTAATAGATAGTTGTGCGGACTAGAGTTGAACTAGTAAGAGATATATAAATGTTGTGTCGTTCTAGTACTAGATCCACTTGGTATTCCCCTTGGTTGTAGACATCTCTGTCCTGCAACCCCCCCATAGTTGATTCGGGTGAGACTACATCTGCTTTGCGGGGGTGTTACCAAAAGGGATAGTAGTTAGGGCTTGTTGGTGCGGTATTGGAGCCGAACCCTGGGTCTGACCCTATGACAACAAATGGTTCTATTGTCGAGACATGAATATTCTTGGGGGAATGTCAAGTTGGTTCCCATTAAAGACAAAGATTCAGAAGTGGATAGAGGATCAAAAAAAGGACTTCGTTGAAGCCAAAAACAAGAACCCTAATCTTAGTACAAAGGATTTTTTAGGAAGATATATCTTTACTGATATACACGAGATTTTCTTTGGAGGAATCTATCAGGAGCTATATGACTAGTTATCTAGATTAGAAGATACCCAGTTTCAGGTCAGATCTAGGACACCTGTGGTCTGGACGTCAACGCTAATCAAGAAGGTCAAGAGAGTTGATAACGTTGTGTCAAGAGAAGTAGATCATGGGTTTCATAACACCATTGGAGGGTACATCATTGATTTTGTTGTTGACAGAGTAGAGTCATATAGCCAAGCCGAGAGATATTTCTTCAAGGGACCCAGAGGAAAATTTTTACATTTTTTGAGGTTGAGGAATCGAAGTAATCCAAGCCACCAGAGTGTTCATAGGACTGTCACTAGTAGTCCACCACATACTCAATCAGGAACCCTAAGAAGATCTATGGTAGATGAGATGAGGCTCCCTATTTTTAGGGGAGATGGATCTCAAGATCTTGATCAACACTGGTTCCTATGTGTAGTCGTATGGAATATTAAAAGAACTCAATTCAACACTACCCTAAGGGATCGTTCATTGATATGGTACATGAAGATTGTGCAAGGAATTGCACAGCCTAATCTGTTGAATGAAATCAAGAATGCATTGATTGCAGAGTTCAAGAAACCCAAGTCAGAATCACAATGTATTATAGAACTGAAAGAAATCAAGCAGAAGCTAGCTGAACCTATTTGGGAATTCGATCAGAGATTCAAGACCTTGGATAGTTGATGGAATTTTCATATCCTAGATGAGAAGAACAAAGAATGGTTCATTGCTTCCCTCTTACCACACTTCAGAGTTCCTGTAATGCAACAAAATATCGCTTCGCAGGCTCAGGCATTGGAAATCGCCATGAAGTTAGAGTCAAATATTGAGTCAACTAACTAGTTTGTCTCTACAGGTCGAAGACATGAAGAAAGACAAGGGAAAGGATAAAAGAGAAGACATATCGTGTGTCAGATGCAAGTTAGAAGTCCATGACAAGGAACACTACCCCTTATTTCATGAATACTTGGCCTCTAGAGCTCCAATCCCTTTGAAGCAAGTCACCCTACCCTGGTGCGAGGAATGCAAAAATAGACATCACCCTGGTGAGTGTTATTACATGAAAAAATATGTTCAAACACCCACAAATTTGTATTTCACGTTATGCAAGTCCATGGGCCATGATGATAGAGATTGTAGGGCTTAAGACGTCATGCACAAAAGGTCAAGAGACATATACAAAATTCAAGGTGAAGTACAACAAAAAGGAAACATTACACAGTATAACTCCCCTAGGAGAGGAAACTCCAATCCTCACGGTGGATTCAGAGGACAAGGACAAGGAGGAGGTATGGGTCGAGGTTGAGGATAGATCATTTGTTACAACTGCACACAACCAGAACACCTAGAAAGGGACTGTTAGAACCCTTTCACTACTTGAAACTACTGCAGTTCCTTCGAACACATTATAGAAGATTGTCATGTGCTACTAGCTAAGATTTAGGAAAGACAAGGATCTCAGCATAACCCACAAGTTAAACTGATATATGTTGAACCTCATGGATGTGAGCATTGTACAAGAGATACAAAATTTAATCAAACAGTATGAGATAGGAAATATAGATCCCTTACTGAATAGGGTAGTACATCAAATTTCTAAAAAGAGAAGGACAAATAAGGAATTACACTTGAATGCTGACATAGGAGAATATGATATAGATTATGTGGTTCTTGACTTAGAGTCAGAGGTCAATGTCATGATGAAGAAAACCTGGGCACTTATGTGAAAACTGAAGTTGATATACTCCCCTATCAGGCTTAGGATGGCTAATCAACAGACAGTAAGCCCCTTTGGAAGATTGGAACATGTCCCTATGGACATCCACAGAGTAAGAACGTTTGCAGATATTGAGTTAATTGAGATAGTTGATGACAATTTGCCTTATCCTGAATTGTTAGGAATTGATTGGGATTTCAATAATTCCACTGTGCTTGATTTAAAGAAAAGTATTTTGATGAGTAATCCTCAGAGCACTTGGATTCATTCCATGAAGAGGATTATCAACCACCATTGTGTTCAGTTCTTGGTCGAATTAAGGACATTGTTTTCCTGAAGAAGGATTCTTGTGACAGCTTTCTTCGACCACCTTTGATTACTTTACCTTGTTGTGTCATTAAAGGTGTAGTTGGGAAGTATTTCTTTTGTATTGAGTTTGAATACTCCAAGAAAAGGTCTTTCATCTAAACCTTTTAACCTTCCCTTGAGAATTTGTCAGACATCTTCTAGATCATTTTCAATCCTTTCCCAGATTTCAAATTATGAGGATGTCCTAGATAGCCATCTTTCAAACCTTTTGATTCAGTTTTTTGAACCTTTGACTTTTCACGATCCCTTCCTGAAGTGGATTGAACACTTTCCTCAAAGAATGAATTGGCATGATTTTATCCCTCCCACCCACCTCCATGAGTTGTACTTTATGGTTTGCAATGATATGATACACTCTCTAACCCATGTTATTTTTGTGCTGAACTTATCATTATTTTGGCTTATGATAAACCATAGAGGCTAGTATTGTGAGACATTGCTAGGATGGTTTCACTGTTCATTTGAATACACCTAGAATAATTTGTTTTCACACTTTTATATATGCTTTCTTTCACTATGGAATGTATGAGTTGGGGGTGATATCACCACCCCAAATGACTGCTAACAACTTTATGTTGAGATCAAGCAGGTCATAGGTTATGCCAGAGATGATGAGGTTCTCATGCACTTTATGGTGAGCACATGTCCCCGAGTTGGATCCAGATGTTATCCCCCAGTTCAGGGATAACTAAGGAGATTATGTCTCGAGGCCCATAGGTCCTAGACATGGAGTACTGAGAGACAAATCGACTTGAGAATGGCCCTAGAGGGCCCAACTTTTCATTCTTTAGCACCTCACTACTGGCCAATATGAAGAGCCAATTGACAGAGTGTAAGCAGGGGGGTAAAAGGAATTACGGGTTTTCCTCCATCTTGTGTAGCTTATTTCTCGAGCAGGTTCCAGGCTTGGGACCTAGAGTTGAGATTCTCTCAAGAGGACCTCACGATCCAGCCATGGCATGGTGGAACGAGGTGATGAGGTGGAAAAGAGGAGGTAGGGTGATGACACCCTACAATGAGGAATTTTTTTATAATTAGGAAAAAAAATATTTTGGATGGTGGTTAAGTATTGATTAAAAATTTGTGTGTCGCAGATGTGGGTCCATGACGGCTAGAGGATTTCCCTTGACATTGATGAAGGAATTGGTGAGACAAAAYGGTGGGAGGAGAGGCCGAGAGGGTKTTACAAAACGTGCAGGGAAACTTGTCTCATTTGACACACAGGATACCCATCGTTCAGGTAAAGGATCTACCTGAAGCCATGCAACTATAGGTGGTTGGTGTACCCAGGCCATGGGTAYGACTCTTTCGACGTCTTGAAAACGCCATGGTTTGCTACCATGACACACATTTGACACCACATGTGTAGATGTTGTGGGGTATTATGATACAAGTTGGATATGTATATGAGGTTGTTAGCCCCATTTTGTACTATAAACACCATATTTTTTGAAATATATAAAAGGGATMTTCRKCTTTACTTATATTTTTCAATGTGTACATTGATTAGATGTTTTGTTTKCTTTTAAATATGTGACAAATTCCAATCTAAAACATAGTTAGAATAAGCATCAGATACATAATTAGAACTTCTAGGAATATGATAATATGTAATAAAATCAAAATGTTGTTCTAAAAGACGTACCTGTAGGAATTGTTGGAGTAAAGAAGGAACACACACGTGGTAATGATCATTCAGTAATAGTCGTTCAACTAACGCACTACTAACTGGGAATCCATGTGAAATTCTAATGTACAGATGGTGTGTGAGATAGCATCATGTAAAAGTTCTATAAAATCGCTATATTCAGCCACATTGTTCGTGGATGGCCCTAGGCATATGCCTCCTGAAGACACAAATAGACCCTCGGGTGAATAAATCACCCAAGTGGTGGAAGCCAAGTTTTGTATGTGGCGACTGTCCCCGTCTACGAATCCTAAGTAGACTGGCGACTTTGTTGAAATCTGTCAACCAAGTGAAAACTCGATAAGAAACTTGAAGACAAAAAAAGAAAAAGATATATACACTAAATTACATTAGTATACAAAGAGCTCTGCCTAATCTTGGGGCTCAACCGTAGTATCATTTCAAATAGAGCCCATTTCTGAGCATGTCCAACTTATTCCCTTCACAATCATCCAACTCATAGGTTCCTTTTTCTAGCACACTTTGCATGATGTAAGGCCCGTGCCACATGGGTTTAAACTTGCCTACCCACAATGTTCTTTGGCTTGATCATACAATGGAAACTAGTCACCCTCAGCGTACAACTGAGGACAACCAAACTTATCATATTGAACCTTGACACGTCGTTTGTTTTCCTCAATAGCCATAGAGGCATCTCAATGCTTCTCATCAAGACTCTCTATGTGTACAAGGCGTCGTTCAAGATCGAAAGTGTTAGGTAGGAGCACGACTACCAACTTAAGAGAAGGGATTTYAGATTCAATGCATAATATTAACTCCACACCATGTACTAACTGGAAAGGGGAAAATACGGTGGCAGTCTTGACTGAGGTTTGGTATGCCCAAAGCGCAGGATATAGCATGATGTGTCAGTCGGACTTACTCGGACTCACAGTTTTTTGAAAAATGGTCCTAAGAGACTTGTTCTCTACTTGTCTACTTTCCTAGGGATAATAAGGAGAAGAGTGACCATTCTTAAACCCCAATTTAGCTGTTATTTCTTCCATCATCTCATTCTGAAAGTGACTTCCATGGTCAGTGACAATCTCACTCGGGATACCTAATCGGGTGATAATCTGTTTGAATACAAAGAAGGTTGCAGTCTTCCCATCGGATTTAATTGTAGGCATGGCCTCGACCCACTTATTAAAGTAGTCGACGACCACAATAATGTTTTGATGCCCCCCAGCTTCCAATCAATGAAGTCCAGGCCCCACTAAGTGAAGTGATTGTTGATAATAACTGGGTGATGAGGGGATGGATGTGAGCACATTTTTTGAGTGATAGAGGTGACACTTCTTAACCGCTTCAATACAATCCTTAAATATAGTAGGCCAGAAATAACTACCTCGCAAATTTTTTTGGGATGTCGCAAGCCCGGATAAATGACCACCACAAGCCCCACTGTGGAAATTTTTTAGGACAGACTCAACCTCTCTGTGAGTTAAGCAACGACGCAAGATATCATATGTTCCTCGGTGATACAAAGTGTCACCGAAAATAGTATATTTCTTGGCTTGCTATCTTATACACCATCGATCATCTTGTGAGAGATGTTGAGGGAACTTTAAAGTCTGAAGATAGAGCACGATGTCTCCATACCGGGGGTTAGACGATGATGTGTTCATTCACAAATGAATTGACATGTACAACATCCTCATCTAATCGTGGGAAATCAGATATCAACTCTGCAAAGACTAGGGACTTCTTGGATTTAGCGGAAGCAAATTCGAGATCAAACTCCTACAAAATGACAATCCATTTATTATATTTCCCTCCTATGATATGATATGTGATATGTGTAATGTAGTGTAGTGTAGTAGAGTTCGACTGAGATAAGAAATAACATGCTTGTGGAGCTCGTCATCCTCCTGAACTAGAACCATACCAATAGTATCGTATTCTGGAGGCTTCAACAGAGGCGTCAACACCAAAGATTTATTCAAAGCATCGAAGGACTCCTGAGCTCACTCATCCCAGATAAAAGGGGTTTCCTTCTTCAAAAGATGCATGAAACCTTTAGTGATAGTAGCATAGTTCACCATAAACCTAGGAAGAAAGAGTTGTCTAATTGTGTGTGGGGGAGGCAATCGATGTATTGCCTCAACCTTGAGTGGATCTACCATGATCCTAGTCTGAGATACTAGAAAACCTAACAAACGACCAAACTTAACCCAAAAGATGCATTTATGAGGGTTTAATCGGATCCTATAATAAAAACATCTTTTCAAAACAAGTCTAAGGTGGATAACGGGATCCTCTCTCTTCCGAGAGTGAGCAGCAATATCGTCAAGGTAAGCTTCAACTATGTGCTTAAGATCATGAAATGTGAAAGTCATGGCACGTTGAAAGGTTGCTCCGACGTTGCAAAAGTTCCCCAAGGACAAATAAATGTCATCTTGTGTTGATCCTCAGGTTTAATTTGAATTTGATTATATCCTAAAAATCTGTCCATGAAAGAAAATACTTTGCTTCCCACATACTTGTCGAGAATATGATCGATGAAAGGTGTGGGGAGGTTGTCTTTCAGACAAGCCTTGTTTAGGTCACATAAATCCATACACACACAGATGGTTCCTTGCTTCTTATCTATGGGAATGGGGTTGGATACCCAATATGTTAAAGGAACCGGGTAGATGAAGACAACATTAAGTAGCTTCTCCACCTTTGCCTTAATAGCAGGGGCCTTTCGAGGGTTGACAACTCTAAGAAATTTCCGAACAAGTTTATCATCCGGATACATTTTAATTTTGTGTTCGACAATATGAGGGTTGATCCCTTGCATATCTTCATAGGACCAAGAAAATACATCTCGAACCAAACAATCTACACTGATATTTACATTTTCAACCTTACTAGGGGTACGAGAGATGTTGATCTAGATGGTAGGAAAAATACTTTCCATATTTCCTTGAATATAAATGGCATGCGTATCTAGTGGAACTATGGTGTGACCGACTATCTCACTCAAGGTATATCGAAAGTCATCTTGTTCGATTCTTTCAAGATCTGGGAGAAAATAGGAACAATGATGCATATCATCCCAAGGTTTGCTGAAATAATTCATGGATTTGATGATGGCTTCATCCGAAGGCAAAGTCCCATTGAGGCAATAATGTGAATAGGACAACAAGGTGGCCCACACAAGCCTAGACATGAGATCCTCCTCATCCGTCGGTGAGGGAACAAGATCAGGATCGATAGAAGAGTCAAGAACAACTTGATACACAATCTCTGTTGTCGATAACTACATGGCCATCCCAGCATGTGAGTGTCCTTCCCAAGACAAAGTCGGGGAATGTAGGGTCGATAGATCATCAAAATAAGACATGCAGAAAGAAATGAACCTTCTAGTCGAGACAGTCCTACTGGACATGGCATAAACTTGATGGTTTGGTGTTGAGAAGTCGAAAGTACTCATAAGGGAAGAAAACATTCCAACACTAATATTCTCAGTTGCTGGTCAATAATTGTCGATCACAGGGATTGACTATCCAAGAGATGCATTAGGGATAAGGTGCGCAAAGGATAATTGATCGCTCATTACAATCTTCCCTTCATGAGGAAAACAAAGAGTATGGAAAATAGATGATATGACGACGATCATGGCATAAGTCCAATTGCAACCTAGAAACAGGTTATAATAAAGAGGTGCATCCACTACCTCTACTTCCACCTCTACTGTCTTCCCGCTGAAATGAACCAAAAAGGAAGGGAGAATACCATGGGGGAAGAAGGAATGACCATCAAAAGTAGTCAACGTGTTCGATGATTTGAAAAGGGTTGAAGAACCGAGAGCTTTCCAAAAAACCAGGGACATCACACACATAATAATGCCTTCATCAACAACTAGATGTTTGATGGTATACTTTGAATAATCCACATGGATTTGGAAAGCCACATGGTAAGGCAAGCAAGGCTTAACATCTGTGACATCAAACTTGATAAGCTTCGATACACTAGGTTCTAGAGCTCCTAGAGTAGAGAGTAAGGCATGTCTCGTCCAAGAGGGACTTGAGACTCCTCGCTAAAGATCGGAGGTAACAGAATCAGTTATAGGGGCCCTCGTGGGCTTAACAACCAGAATGGTGTAATTGTGGAAGTCTTTTGTGGGATCGAACCAAATATGAAACCGTTGTTCTCTTCCATCACTTCTGCCGTCTCCGTAGATGTTTGTATTGAATGTGTAAGGTTCTCCTGGAATAAATTGGAAAATGTGTTTAAAGAAACTCCATGTTCAAAGCATTTAACACAACATTTATTTCAAGGATAATTCATGTGCAGCTAGATAATGTCCAGGATTTCCCATATCAATGAATAACATTCTTAGTAAACCCCATTCCTTCCAATTTTAAAATAAGAAATCAGATTCGATGAATGCAATATTGAATAGTCCGCTATAGGAAGGGAACTCACCAGATTTTGGCCTGTGGAATCAATTCTCTGAAATAATCTCCAAGATTTCCCCATATCTATGAATAACATTCTTAGTAAACCCCACTAATCAATATTCTGTTAAAATAACAAAATGTAAACATTATGGTGGTGTTCTTCTCGGAAATTGAATTTGAAATTGGAGCAAAACATTTTGGTGGTCTTCTTGTCGGAAATTGAATTTGAAATTGGAGTGTTTTAGAACATTCTGGTGGTGTTCTTCTCGAAAATTTGAATTTGAATTTAAAATTGAAAGTTACTAAATGTTGATGCAGAGAAAAAATCACTTTCCCAAGGAGACAAACTTATCCAATAGCCTTAAAAGTGAATTTCTAAGGGCAACATGACTTGAATTAAAATTCAAATATTCAAGAGGTAAGTTGGTTGTTCACACTCAAATTGAGATTGAAGATAACAATTATGTGATTCTTAATCATATTCATATATTAAAAGGATAGTTTCTCACATTTTCTCTTTGTTATGCCCATAGTTACACCAGGCAGATGATGATCCACAATGGTTGAACAAGTCATTTCTTCAAAATCAAAGTTCAAAAGTCCAGTCAGGTCTTATGACCCCTTCAAATTTTCTTCTTCTTCTTCTTCTTTATGCATGATCCATACCCCCATGCAAGGAATTATAATACAATAAGCTAGCATGAGGAATTTCTTATGTAAAAAGCTTATCCCCCTAAGACTTGATCATCATTACACACTCTAAAGTGTTTTTTTTACTTCTTAATTATATCTTGCTTGTCAATGAGATAAAATTTATAAATTTTTTCACCCATTACCTCCAAACATGGAATGTGTATTGATGGCTAGGCCTTAGTGTGTGTTGTTTAAGTCTAGTTTCTAATGTATATTACCATGCTAGTCAATTGTATAGATTCTTATGGACATTCACTAAGTCCTTGAATGTTGGGTTGTTATATGCTTTGCAATGAAAGTCGAAGGTCAAGGTGGATCGACCGAGCAAAGTCAAAGTCAAAGTAATCGACAACAAGTTGAAGAGGTCAACCGACAAGAGGTCAATAGGTAGTCGTGTGTAAACTGACTAAAGATCGAATGAAGGTCGAATACTAGTCGACTGGTAATCCGACTTGGTAGTCGACCGTAGCCAATTATCTACGTGGATATGTAACCATTTATTGGGCACCTTTCTTTAGGGTTTTTCCTACTATAAATCCTATAAATAAGCCATGTTGTAATGTTGTAAAATAAAATCTTTAGTTAATCTTTAGATTAATTGTTTTAGAAGTTGTTGGTCATGTAGATGTAAGTCGAATTAGCTACATGGTTTTCCTTATGTAAAGCAAGAAGGTATGATGTCGATTGTGTCTTAAGTGCAGACCAAGGTTAGACATGTAACCTTTTGTTCAAAATGAATAAGACAACAAGAGAGAAAGACGCTCAAGGAATGTTGGTTTTCCTATTTGGGTTTCCAAGGTAAAATCTCTATGTATTTGTGTGTTTGCTTTGTCATTTATTTTATAGGTTGAATATTTCTTCCTCTCTTCTATTCTATTTCCTAACATGTGGTATCAAAACTTGGTTTAACAACGTCATATCTGAGCTAAACCCTAGGTCTAGTCAGAGTCGTAAGTCAAAAATATTTAAAGTATGCTTAAAAGAATGGCAAGTAGCTCGAGAATAGAGATGAAAAAATTCAATGGCCAGAATTTTGAGCTTTAGAAGCTTAAAATTGAAGATTTCCTTATAGATTGAGAACAATGGGCAACAGTTTGTCCAAGTACCATTTTGACAAGTATGTCGAGAGAAGAATGGGAGAAACTTGAGAGAAGGGAAAGGAGTACGATTCGACCTTGTCTTGTAGATTCAATGTTGCTGAATGTCTCAAGTGAAGATTCAATCAATAAATTATGGGACAATTTGGGGAAATTGTACCAGTTGAAATCCCTAGTAAACAAGTTGTTGCTTAGAAAGAAATTGTATCTTCTGAAAATGAGTGAGGAAAGTTCGGTGACTAAGCATTTCAATGTGTTTTATGCCATAATAAGCTAGTTATCTTCTATGTATATTAAAATCATTGAGGAGGATAAATGTATTAGCCAATTATGTTCTTTACCGGACTCTTGGGATATCTTAGTTGTGTATATAGGGAGTAATTCAACCACATTATCTTTAGAATACATGCTTTCATCTCTACTCTTATAAGAAATGAGAAGGAAGAACATGGAAGGATTGACCAAAGATGCATTAGTGGTGAGAGGTCGACCTATTGACAGAGATAGAGGAAATCTCTCTAGTAGAAAGTCTAAGTTGAAGAGTAAATATAAATCCTATGTTCAGTCGACGAGAAGATGTTGTAAATGTGATAACGTTCGGAATTACAAAAGGGACTACAAGTCGAAGGCAATGGAATTCAGTATAGGATCCAATGAGAAGCAGTCGACTAAGATAAAGGTGAATCTAGATAAGGGAGGCGATGTGTACCTTGCATCAATGAATACACAATCAGATCAAGATGTTTGGTTGATCGACTTAGGAGCATCATATAATGTGACATTGCATAAAGAATGGTTCTATGAATATGAAGGATATGAAGGAGGATATGTGTTTTTGGGGGATGAATCAACAACTAAAATTTTCGGATGGGGAAAAGTCTGACTGATGTTGCAGGATGGGAGGAGTAGAACACTTCCAAGTGTACTACATATTCTAGGTTTGGCCATAAATTTGATATATGTTAGTAAGATGACTGATGTAGGAGTGCATACTCTATTTCAGAAGGATATGTGCAATATGGTCGAAGGTATGATGGTATTAATGAAAGGAGTTCAACTTGGAACCATATGCAAGTTGTTAGGGAATGTCGACTCGACTGGATGAAACAACATTGTTGTTCCTGAAGATGCTCGAATTCAACTTGACTCAAATCAACTCAAGCTGAGTCGATTAAAACCAACTCGAAAAGTCATCGTTAAGTCAACCCAACCATGCTATGGCACAAGAGGATAGGACACATTGGAGAAAAATGACTTTGAGATATACACAACAAAGGTATGATCGAATATTTTACTAAATGTAATTTAGAAGTTGACTTTTGTGAACATTGTAAATATGGAAAAATAAAATTGAGTATGGTTCCCATCTAGAGAAACAAGGGAAAAGGGGATTCTAGAATTGATTCATAGTGATGTATTTGGCCCTGTCATCGCACATATTGTAGGTTGGGAAAAGCCCAACCCAATCTAAAAAAGTGAGACAACTATGGGAGTAACTACCCACTCTCACCTTAGATAGATACTCCCCTTGATTTAGTGATGATAAGTCACCACAAGGGGGGAATCCCGGTGACCCTAGGGGGGTTGCGATGGAAAGTGGTAGAATGACCAATGAAACCCCTATAGGTCAAGTTTGGAAGTGGAAAAAGGTTTGGAAACAAGTCTTGTTGATGAGGGGAAGTTTCCAAACTATTGTGTACCTGCAAAATAATGTTAAACATGCCTGAGACAAGACAATTAATTGAAATACAAGCCAAATATTTAATGGGACAAGCAAGTGAAGCTTGTTGTCCTAATATTGTAGTAGTAATATATATATATATATATATATATGGAAACAAGTCTTGTTGATGAGGGGAGGTTTCTAAAGTGTTGTGTACCTGCAAGATAATGTTGAACATGCCCGAGACAAGACAATTGATCAAAATACAAGACAAATATTTAATGGGACAAGCAGGTGAAGCTTGTTGTCTTAATATTGCAAGATTAAACAAATATATATATATATATATATATATATATATATATATATATATAGACACACACAATGGAAACAGTTGTTAAATACAAAATTAACCATCAAAAAAATCAAATATTTATTGGATGATCAAGTACTAAACATGTAGATAAGTTTCCAATAATTAAACACAAGCTTTGATGGTAAAATAGGTATTTTATTATGAAGTTATCAAAAGAGTATGTATTAGGGTATCCTTATGGTTGTAGAAAAAAAATTCTACATCAACAATATCTATCCACTAAAATCATAAAAGAATCCATCCAAAATATAACCAATGACAAGTAGAATTTATATGGCATCTTGTAAGCAAATTTCAATGGTATATTAGTGAGTAAAGGAAGAGTTTAAGAGCCTTTTATTGTATCCCTAATGGTTGTATCATTTAATTAACTACAACAAGAGAATAAAAAGGCTAATCTACACACCTTAGTGTCTTAAGCAATCTTGTGGCACTAAGAAAAGATTCCAATTTGAACAAATGCAATATCTCCAAAAATCATGTATTTCAATGAAATGATTTTATTTCTCCAATGCAAGTAGAAGAGTTCTTAGTCTGTTGGGTTATGGAGTCTTGGATGTAAGAGTTGTACTTACTACTTCTCTAGGGGTGTAGACCCTTTTACTCCCTAGAGAAATAAAATACAACAAGGTAAATCTACAAGGGTGTAAGCCCTTTTACTCCAAGCAACCTTGAAAAAATGACTTATCCAACAATTATGATAGGTTTGGTGGAGGTGTATACCATTTTACTCCTCCAATGGTTTTTATACAATAATAAGTTTGAAACAAGTAGAAATTACCAACAATGTTCAGAAAATTTCTTACCAATTCCAATAGAAAGCAAGAAAATCCCTTGTCTACCAAGAAATATCCATCAACATGCAAGAAACAAGCATCCAAGAAGGTAGTGCACCACTTTAGCTCCACAATAGACAAGTATAAGAATCCATAATATTTGCATAGGATGGAGATAGAAAAAATGACCAAAAAGGGCATAAATGTAAGCCAAATATGTGATTCTCAAG
>JASDQU010375281.1:94378-118513 GCA_032191745.1 Picea mariana
GTAATTAATTAATAAGGACTAATAAATAAAGGAGAATAAGTCAATGTAAGAAGACCTAATAGAAGCTTTTGCTTCTAGAAAGATCTTCCTCTAGAAGTTTATTTAGAAGGTATAGTTAGTATAAATAAGAGTAGGAGGTATTGAATATTTTGTCTTGGATATTATTGTAATATATATCTACTCTGTTGGAGGTTTCCCCCTCGAAGAGGCAAGTGAACATTGCTATCTCTAATAAAGGTGTTCCTTTTGGTGTTATTATGGTATTTTTCTAGCTATAATCTTGTTGTTCCATTACTACCTACTAAATATTTATGCTCTACATATTATTATTCATATGGTATATTGCAAGTGGTATCAGAGCTCCTTCATGGGCATAAATTGCGGGATATATTTTTTTTAAGGGTAAAGGCGTAATTCGACGTCTTTAAGCTACAAATATATGTTGTTACACACATAAACCCATGGTCGGGGACTCATACATGCAAGAACTACAATTTGTACTTAAGCGCATATTTTGTACCACCCTTTTAACCCATGTTGGTACCCCTTCGAGAGGTAGTGCATCAAACAACACCTCTATATGGATAAACCTAGATATCATGAACCCCTTCATAGATAAACCAATCAGTCGCCTGAGTATAGCACAGGAAAAACCCTTTTCTGTAGAACACTTGAACACCCTAACCCTTGGGACGTAAACATAAATAGAACAAACAAGATCTATTGCCAGGCAACTGTGTCTCCTACATTTTGGTTGCAAAATTCCCACACATTTCTCCCTATTAAGCATTTGGCCAATTTGTCACCACAATATTATTTAGATCGAAGTATAAATTTGTAGAAGTTAAAAGAAAATATGGGTCTAGGCTGCACCCTTATTTGAGACTTGGTCCATTGGATTCCTCTCTTCATCCTAATCACAGTGGTACCCTTCATTTTTAAGTCATTTTTTTAGGTGGACCCAACCCTTTCTTGATGGCCCTTATTTGAGACCTATCCCATTGGATTCTTCTTTTTTTCTTGATCAACTGAGAACCTATCAATTTTAAGCCCATATTTCCATCCCGACACCTCTACTACTTAAGCCTCCATTATTCCTACCACTCGCTCTCAGTCCCAAGAAACCTCAAAGGACAAGGTGTCCAACCTAGAACAACAAATGGCCTCCATAAACACCAGCTTACAAACTGTCCTTGACAAGCAATCCCACTCTTTATAGAAACTCCTAAAGAGTAATATTGTTGAGCCCAATCTCATGGACCCTCATTCTTCCCATTATGAGTATACTCACTCATCCTTCTCCCTTTGGGGTTCTCCACCCTTCTAGAATAAGGTGCCCAAAGTTGACATGAATAAATTTGATGGTTCTAACCCCGCCGGATGGGTTTCTCAAATGGAACAAAACTTCTCCCTTCATGATATTCAATATGATGAGACCAAAATCCATGTAGGGGTTTTGTACTTGGATAAAGAACGTTGGCAGTGGTGGAAGTGGCATAAGAAATTTTATCTAGGGCTACCCACTTGGAACATGGTCACTAAAGCAATTTGTGCCCATTTTGATAGGGAATCACATTTTTTAGGCAAGCTCACTAAGCTGCACCAACTGGATCGGTCAAAGTATTCATCACGAAATTTGAACAGTTGGCCATCTGAACCAAGGGTTTATCATATGAATTTTACCTTGAATGTTTTATCAGTGGCTTAAAGGAAGCCATCAGGGATCATGTGAGCATGCATCGTCCTACTACCCAATTGCAAGCATGCTAATTAGCACTGGATGCAAAGACCATCCTTTAGGATCCAACCCTAAAGTCTACATTCCCCAAACATCCTCACTTCGGGGCTATCCTATCTCTAACACAAACATTGAAGGTCCAAAAGGTATCTCCAACAGAAATACCAGAGAGTGAAAGCAAGGAATTATCTATTGCTCTGATGAAAAGTATTCACTGGGACATAAATGCAGGAAACAAAAGTTCTTCCAGATTGATGCATCAATTCTCTCTTCCTATGAATACATACCATCATATGAGGCCCCTTACCAAGAGGATGCTCAACCAAGTGTTCATGTTGAATATTATGTTGTGGCACCAGAGGAACTTTTCATATCTCTTCACGCCCTCTTGGGTATTTTGGCCCCACAGACATTGAATATCAAGGGCTACATCAAACATAGGCTAATTKTGGTGTTGATTGATAGTGGTATCACCCATAATTTTATTCATTGCAGGCTTGTTGAAGAGACCGATTACTTTGTCTACCCTTTTTCTAATTTCTAAATTTTCATCGCTAATGGTGGTACGATGAAGTGTGGGGGYCGTTGTGATAATGTCAAACTCTAAATGGGTGATTATAATCTGAAAACCCACATGTTATCTATTTCCATGGGGGGATGTGATATAATTTTGGGTGTTGAATGGCCTCACACTCTAGGACCAATCACAATGGATTATCAAGATTTATATATGAGCTTCACCCAAGAGGCTCACACCTATACCCTTCGAGGTGTCTGCATGGGCTCTCCTAAAATCATCAGTTCTCATAGGATGGATAAATTGTTGAAGAGAGGACACTATGGCATGATTTCTCAATTGCATTCCATCCAGGTCACAAATTAGGCCTCTCTGATAGTCTCTCCTAGCCTGCAACTAATCTTGGATAAGTACCCCAAGGTCTTTGAGGTTCCAGTGGATTTACCTCCTTTCAAGGGTGAGCATGATCATACCATCCCTCTCTTGTCGGGAAGTCAACACCCCAATGTACATTCCTACAGGTATCCAATTTTTCAAAAAAATGAAATCAAAAATATCGTACATGAACTACTCGAGGCGTGGGTAATTCTCCCCGGTACTATCCCCTGTTCTTCTCCAGTGGTGATTGTCTTAAAGAAAGAAGGTACTTGGCGCATGTGTCCCGATTTTCATGCCTTGAATAAACTGACCATCAAATATAAGTTTCCCATTCTTGTCATTGATGATCTGTTGGATGAAATCCAAGGTTCCTGTGTCTTCACCAAATTATACCTACGCTCCATTTATCACTATATCGAGATGAAGGAGGAAGATATGAAGATTACTTTCAAAACTCATGAAGGACATTATGAATTCTTGGTCATGCCTTTTATCCTTTGCAATGCCCCATATACCTTGCAAAGTCTCATGAAACCTTACCTTCAATAGTTTATCTTGGTTTTCTTTGATGAAATCCTCATATACATCCACATTTGGGATATCCAGCTTCTGCACATGGACAAAGTTATTCATTTGCAGCAACAAAACCAATTGTTCGTCAAAAAGACCAAATGTTCATTTGGAGCCAGTAAAGTGCAATACTTGGGCCACAATGTGGGTCGATAAGGGGTAAAAGTGGACCCAAAAAAGATACAATCTATGAAGGAGTGGACACGACCCATGACTTTAAAGAACCTAAGGGGTTTTCTCCATCTCAAAAGGCTATTACAAGAATTTTTTCCACCATTATGGAAAAATTTCTAAGCCCTTGAATGATCTTCTTAATAATAATGCATTTCATTGGACACATGTTGCTGAGCAAGCCTTCATAGAGTTAAAGAGGGCCATGTCCACTACTCATGTCCTAGTTTCTCCTGACTTCAAAAAAACCTTTGTGGTGGAATCAAATGCTTCTGGCACTAGTCTAGGTGCAGTGCTCACACAAGATGGTCAACTGTTATAGCAAGATTTGCCTCACCCTATGAAAACTTGCTCAAAGGGAATTTTTCCATTTCCCTATGCAGACTTGAAGTCCCCTTTTGTAGTTCCCAGAGATAAAAAATTTTATTTTCCACATATACACACCCTAACAACTATACAACATGTGTATATGTAGGTTGCACCATTACAGCCCGTGTACATTGGGTTTTGTGCTCAAAATTAAAAAATGGTGTCGGGTTTCCATGTCACATCACAAGATCCATGATCCTTGACCTTCCATATACTTGAAATGTTTCAGGTCGCCCCTTCAGTTCCATTTGAAGGCTATAAATGGGCCATATCCAAGATATGGAAAAGAGGAGAAGAATTCAACTTTGAGAGCAAAGTTACTCTCGAGAAATTATTCACTTCATATTGAGTCTGGATCCATTTGTCATTTTAAGTCTGAACACATTGTTCAGCCCCAAATATCTTCCCTATTTGATGGAGAACCTCATTGTCTCTCTTATATGAGCTTGCCTTTGGTGGAGGACTAAAGTGGTGGAGGCCCAGCTGGAAGGGACTTAGTTTCTCGGTTCTGAAGCTTCTCTCTTTCCATTTCATTTTATTTCATTCATTCATTTCAAATTTATTTGCTAACAATCTTAGATAGGTCAATAAAATCAATTTAAATTTCTGGTTTTTACATGTGGGGAATTTCTGTTGAAAAACAAGAATTTTCGTAACTTTGTTTAAGTGTGTTGCAGCAAAATCAGCAAGCAATAGCTTGCTGATTTTTCTGGGTTCTCGTCAGGTTAAGGGTGCATGTTGCCTGATTTCATCCACAAAACACTTTCCGAGGTATCCTTTCAAAGTGGTAATTCTATCCCTTTCTTATTTTCTATCTGAATCAGTGTAAGAAATCCCAAAGGATTGTACCCAAGAGGCTCTCATTCTTTCTTTTCAGTTTTTTCTTTACAAGTTTAGTTTCCTTTCCATCTCTACTTCATAGTTTAGCTAGTTAGTTGTGATATATACATGCATGTTTAACAATTAAAATTATCTAGAGTATACCTCACACCTAAATGCTACATTAGAGCCCGTGGAGGCATAGTGGATATTTTTCTTTCGTCATTACTTTGCATGCAAACATTTATTTCTTAAGTATCTATCTTATATACATGCATGAAAACACTGATATTATGATGGATTAAATAAATTTTCAATTTCACAAGTATTTTCAGTTCTTCACAGTTCACATGCAATAACCTCATAATTTAAGAACTTAAATTGCAATCTAATTGTTTAAGGGCTTCAATCTTCACAATGTTCATTTTCAGTTTCGACACTTTGAGCAAGCTACAAGAACTCAAACACACTTCAACACTTAACTCATAAGCTTAATAATTAATTTATTAGACTTAATAGGACACCATTACCAACCATCTTCGCCATTTAAAATGGGGTTGGAGGAAGGCAACACAAGGTGCTGGGTCGGGGACGGTCTCGTGGCATGTGACATCCTTTTCGGGAGTTCTCTGATCTTAGGATTGACCTGTGGAGCTAGGGTGGGACTTGTTTCCTAAATTCTTGAGCACCCAACAGTCACTTGGTAATTGGGACAGGAAAGTATTGGGTTGACACATAGATAAGATTAAAATAAATCTCACTTAACCACCTAATTTAATCCTTGAGTCCCCAAACACTAACAATGCAGGCGGATGATAAGGCTGTTGCAATGGATCTTGCAAAGCAACAAATAACGAAGTTGAACCTGGATCTGGATCCGAGTGTCTTAGCTCAGCTCAGAAGAACTACAGCCGACAACATGTATTACAAAAAGCAGTCTGCGCATACTTACAAATGCATTGTAGAAGAAGAACCAGAGGCTGCTTTCGGTTATGGTACTGCAAAATCTGCTTGGTCGTTATTTAGAAAGACCGATCGATCGACCTAATTATGCTTTTAAATCAATCGAATTGGATAACCGTTGGAAATAGGGAGCGACTGTTTTGAAATTGGAGCGTTTTAGAACATTATGGTGGTGTTCTTCTCGGAAATTGAATTTGAAATTGGAGCAAAACATTCTGGTGGTCTTCTTGTCGGAAATTGAATTTGAAATTGGAGCGTTTTAGAACATTCTGGTGGTGTTCTTCTCGAAAATTTGAATTTGAATTTAAAATTGAAAGTTACTAAATGTTCATGGAGAGAAGATGCCCAAGTTGCAACATTTTTTTGATTTTGTGGACCAGGGGAAAAGAATAAAAACTGACCTTAAAATTCGAAGTAATTGAAATATACTATTTTAGGTTTCATGCAGGTTTTTGAATCTTAAATTTTAATATTTTTTATAAAATTCATTAAAAAATAATTTTTTAATATTTTTATTACATTGTAAAATATAAGATGGGAGGTTAACCTCTCCCGATTATAAATCTTCTACATCATTTATAAACATTTTTATTAAATTTAATAATTATAAATTATGGGTATATATCTTCAATGTCAATTAAAAGTATTAATAAAATTAAGTTATTAAAAATCATGTAATAATGATATGATGGTGAATTTTTTATTTATAAAATTTATAGATTTTTTGTTATGGGTCATCATTTAGATAATTTAAAAAAACTTAAGTTAAAGGTTCTAAGGAATGATGATTTTTTCTAGGAATATTATAAATTATTTAATTAAAATATATTATTATCATTAACTTGGTTTTTAAAAATGATCGACAACAAGTAAATGACCGAGCAAAGTCAAAGTCAAAGTAATCGACAACAAGTTGAAGAGGTCAACCGACAAGAGGTCAATATGTAGTCGTGTGGAAACCGACTAAAGATCGAATGAAGGTCAAATACTAGTCGACTGGTAATCCGACATGGTAGTCGATCGTAGCCAATTATCTACGTGGATATGTAACCATTTATTGGGCACCTTTCTTTAGGGTTTTTCCTACTGTAAATCCTATAAATAAGCCATGTTGTAATGCTGTAAAAGAAAATCTTTAGCTAATCTTTAGATTTATTGTTTTAGAGGTTGTTGGTCATGTAGATGTAAGTCAAGTTAACTACATGGTTTTCCTTATGTAAAGAAAGAAGGTATGATGTCGATTGTGTCTTAGGTGCATACCAAGGTTAGACATGTAACCTTTTGTTCAAAATTAATAAGAAAACAAGAGAGAAAGATGCTCAAGGAATGTTGGTTTTTCTATTTGGGTTTCCAGGGTAAAATCTCTATGTATTTGTGTGTTTGCTTTGTCATTTATTTTATAGGTTGAATATTTCTTCCTCTCTTCTGTTAGGTTTAGCATGGAAGTGTTCTATTTTATAACATGTGGTATTAGAAATTGGTTTAACAACCTCAGATCTGAGCTAAACCCTAGGTCTAGTCAGATTCGTAAGTCAAAAATATTTAAAGTATGCTTAAAAGAATGGCAAGTAGCTCAAGAATAGAGATCAAAAAATTCAATGGCTAGAATTTTGAGCTTTAGAAGCTTAAAATTGAAGATTTCCTTATAGATTGAGAACAGTGGGCAACAGTCTGTCCAAGTACCATTCTGACAAGTATGTCGAGAGAAGAATGGGAGAAACTCGAGAGAAGGGAAAGGACTACGATTCGACTTTGTCTTGTAGATTCAATGTTGTTGAATGTCTCAAGTGAAGATTCAATCAAGAAATTGTGGGACAAGTTGGGGAGATTGTACCAATTGAAATCCCTGGTAAACAAGTTCTTGCTTAGAAAGAAATTGTATCTTCTGAAAATGAGTGAGGATAGTTTGGTGACTAAGCATTTCAATGTGTTTTATGCCATAATAAGCTAGTTATCTTCTATGGATATTAAAATCATTGAGGAGGATAAATGTATTAGCCTATTATGTTCTTTACCGGACTCTTGGGATATCTTAGTCGTGGCTATAGGGATGATAAGGCTGCTGCAATGGATCTTGCAAAGCAACAAATAATGAAGTAGTAAACATTTATCTTGATAAACTCCATGGAACCTGGATCTGGATCCGAGTGTCTTAGCTCAGCTCAGAAGAACTACAACCGACAGCATGTATTACAGAAAGCAGTTTGCGCATACTTACAAATGCATTGTAGAATTTGTAGAAGAAGAACCAGAGGCAGCTTTCGGTTATGGTACTGCAAAATCTGCTTGGCCGTTATTTAGAAAGACCGATCGATCAACCTAATTATTCTTTTAAATCAATCGAATTGAATAACCGTTGGCAATAGGGAGCGGCTGTTTTGAAATTGGAGCGTTTTAGAACATTATGGTGGTGTTCTTCTTGGAAATTGAATTTGAAATTGGAGCAAAACATTCTGGTGGTCTTCTTCTTGGAAATTGAATTTGAAATTGGAGCATTTTAGAACATTCTGGTGGTGTTCTTCTCGAAAATTTGAATTTGAAATTGAAAGTTACTAAATGTTGATGCAGAGAAACCAAAATAAGTGAAGTGCTAGATTAGGAAGACGCCCAAGTTGCAACAGTTTTTTGATTTTGTGGACCAGGGAAAGGCATAAAAACTGATCTTAAAATTTGAAGTAATTGAAATATACTATTTTAGGTTTCATGTAGGTTTTTGAATTTTCAATCTCTTAAAAAAATTGTTATTTTATCAATAAATTAAAAAAATTTAATATTTTTTTTAAATTTATTAAAAAATAAAATTTTAATATTTTTATTACATTGTAAAATATACAATGGAAGGTTAACCTCTCCCGATTATAAATCTTCTACATCATTTATAAACATTTTTATTAAATTTAATAATTATAAATTATGGGTATATATCTTCTATGTTAATTAAAAGTATTAATAAAATTAAGTTATTAAAAATCATGTAATATTGATATGATGGTGATTATTTTTTTTATAAAATTTATAGATTTTTGTTATGGGTCATCATTTAGATAATTTAAAAAGACTTAGGTTAAAGGTTCTAAGGAACGATGATTTTTTCTAAGAATATTATAAATTATTTAATTAAAATATATTATTATCATTAAATTTGTTTTTAAAAATGAAATTTTATTAGTTAATTTAAATTGATAGTAAAAAATAAAATTTTCTTAATTAATTTAAGTTAGTAAATGATATTGTTGCATTTTACATAGTTCAAGGACTAGTCTTCTAAATAAGATTTCACTTGAATCAAAATATATGTTTAAGTTACTTATTCTTTTAAATTATGTTTCACCTAAGTTCTACCCAATATCATGAGAAATTTTAAGTAAATGAATGCTCAATTTWAAAAAAAAAWTTAAATATCATATGAAAAATTAAAACATAATTTTTTTWTTTATTAAAATAGTTAAAATGTTTGTTTTGATTTTTTAAATAATAATTTATATTTAATAATTTATTTTAATTTTCAATAAATATTAATATGTAAATTAAAATAAATTAAGTAATATGATGATAAAGTTAAAATATTTACAAAATCCTTAAATTCTATTTTTGTAATTACTAAAAAGATAAGGTTTAAACCACAAAGTAAGAAGACCAAACACTAAAATAAACACAAGGAAAAAACCATGCAGAACAAGAAGAGGAAGACAAACGTGAACAACAAAGAGGAGGCAATGAAACCACAATGGAGCATTTGGTAAAAAGACAACAAAATTGTCAAAAAAGGAGAAGTCTTGGTCATCGATTAACTCTTTTGAGATGACTTGGCAAGACTATCTGCACACCGAACTAAATTGGGTTTTCCCACTTCCTTCATATGAGTATCATGGAATATTTATGAGCCACCATCCTTACACCTACCAAAAGGATGATGTTACAAAAAAATCAATAAGGAAAGATGACCAAACACTACAAAAATCACTTTCCCAAGGAGACAAACTTACCCAATAGCCTTAAGAGTGAATTTCTAATGGCCACATGACTTGAATTAAAATTCAAATATTCAAGAGGTAAGTTGGTTGTTCACACTCAAATTGATATTGAAGATAACAATTATGTGATTCTTATTCATATTCATATATTAAAAGGAAAGTTTCTCACATTTTCTCTTTGTTACCCCCATTGTTACACCAAGCAGATGATGATCCACAACGGTTGAACAAGTCATTTGTTCAAAATYAGAGTTCAAAAGTCCATTCAGATCTTATGACCCCTTCAAATTTTCTTCTTCTTCTTCTTCTTTATGCATGATCCATACCACCATGCGAGGAATTATAATACAATAAGCTAGCATGAGAAGTTTCTTATGTAATAGGCTTATCCCCCTAAGGCTTGATCATCATTACACACTCTACAGTGTTTTTTTCACTTCTTAATTATATCTTGCTTGTCAATGAGATAAAATTTCTAAATTGTTTCACCCATTACCTCCAAACATGGAATGTGTATTGATGGCTAGGCCTTAGTGTGTGTTGTCTAAGTCTAGTTTCTAATGTATATTACCATACTAGTCAATTGTATAGAGTCTTATGAGCATTCACTAAGTCCTCGAATGTTGGGTTGTTATCTTCTTTGCAATGAAAGTCGAAGGTCAAGGTGGATCGACCGAGCAAAGACAAAGTCAAAGTAATCGACAACAAGTTGAAGAGGTCAATGACAAGAGGTAAACAAGTGGTCGTGTGGAAACAAACTAAAGATCGAATGAAGGTCGAATACTAGTCGACTGGTAATCCGGCTTGGTAGTCGACCGTAGCCAATTATCTATGTGTATATGTAACCATTTATTGGGCACCTTTATTTGGGGTTTTTCCTACTGTAAATTCTATAAATAAGCCATGTTGTAATGTTGTAAAAGAAAATCTTTAGTTAATCTTTAGATTAATCGTTTTAGAGGTTGTTGGTCATGTAGATGTAAGTCGAATTAACTACATGGTTTTCCTTATGTAAAGAAAGAATGTATGATGTCGATTGTTTATTAGTTGTAGACCAAGGTTAGACATGTAACCTTTTGTTCAAAATGAATAAGACAAAAAGAGAGAAAGACGCTCAAGGAATGTTGGTTTTCCTGTTTGGGTTTCCAGGGTAAAATATCTATGTATTTGTGTGTTTGCTTTGTCATTTCTTTTATAGGTTGAATATTTCTTCCTCTCTTCTGTTCTATTTCCTAACATGTGGTATCAGAACTTGGTTTAACAACCTCAGATCTGAGCTAAACCCTAGGTCTAGTCAGATTCGTAAGTCAAAAAAATTTGAAGTATGCTTAAAAGAATGGAAAGTAGCTCGAGAATAGAGATCAAAAAATTAAATGGCCATAATTTTGAGCTTTAGAATATTAAAATTGAATATTTCCTTAAAGATTGAGAACAATGGGCAACAGTTTGTCCAAGTACCATTCTGACAAGTATGTTGAGAGAAGAATGGGAGAAACTTGAGAGAAGGGCAAGGAGTACGATTCGACTTTGTCTTGCAGATTCAATGTTGCTGAATGTCTTAAGTGAATATTCAATCAAGAAATTGTGGGACAATTTGGGGAGATTGTACCAGTTGAAATCCATGGTAAACAAGTTGTTGCTTAGAAAGAAATTGTATCTTCTTAAAATGAGTGAGGACAGTTTGGTGACTAAGAATTTCAATGTGTTTTATGCCATAATAAGCTAGTTATCTTCTATGGATATTAAAATCATTGAGGAGGATAAATGTATTATCCTATTATGTTCTTTAATGGACACTTGGGATATCGTAGTCGTGGCCATAGGGAGTAATTCAACCACATTAGCTTTAGAATACATGCTTTGATCTCTACTCTTATAAGAAATGAGAAGGAAGAACATGGAAGGATTGACGAAAGATGCATTAGTGGTTAGAGGTTGACCTGTTGAAAGAGATAAAGGAAAATTCTCCAATAGAAAGTTCTCATAAATTGGTTGGAGAAATATATATTTACTCATATACATGAGATTTTCTTTCGAGGAATTCATCAGGAGCTATATGAGTGGTTAGATAAGTTAGCAGATATCCAATTTGAGATCAGATCTAGACCTCCTGTAGTTTGGATGTCGACACTGATCAAGAAGGTCAAGAGAGTTGATAATGCCATGTCACGAGTAGAAGATCACTGGTTTGACAGAACCATTGGAGGGTACATCACCGAGTTTTGTGTTGACAAAATAGATTCATACATCCAAGCAGAGAGATATTTCTTCAAGGACCCAGAGGAAGATTTTTACATTCTCTGAAGTTGAGGATCAATATGTTGTTGCATGAGAATAACAAATTGAAGATCGAGTAGATTGGTCGGATTTGGAAAAACATAATGTTCAGAAATTCAGACAGCGACAATGACACAGAGGCTAGACATACGCGCAATGAGAGAGAATTCAGAGAAGTTCATATTGTGAACTTATTCAAGCAGAACTACAGGGATGAGGGTTTCTACAGTGGAGAAGAGGCAGATCTGATGGATGAAGAACATTGAAAACCTACTGGAACAGAGGAGGGAAAGGATGAAGAATCTCGTCAGGACGAGCTAGAAACTTCATGAACTGCACAGACTATTGAATTAAGTGTTGTTAATCCCCCTATTGTTTCATCAACACTAAGAAATAAGAATAGTTGGAGTCACTAGAGCCCTCAAAGTACTATTACTAGCAGTTCAACATATACTCAGACATGAAATCTAGGAAACCTTGGATATGCTTTACCTAGCAGTTCAAAGTAAATGTATTATCCTATTATGTTCTTTACCGGACTCTTTGGATATATTAGTCGTCGCTATAGGGAGTAATTCAACCACATTAGCTTTAGAATACATGCTTTCATCTCTACTCTTATAATAAATGAGAAGGAAGAACATGGAAGGATTGACCAAAGATGCATTAGTGGTAAGAGGTCAACCTGTTGAAAGAGATAAAGGAAAATTCTCTAGTAGAAAGTCTAAGTTGAAGAGTAGATCTAAATCCTATGTTCAGTCGACGAGAAGATGTTGTAAATGCGATAAAGTTGGGAATTACAAAAGGGACTACAAGTCGAAGGAAATGGAATTCAATACACGATTCGATGAGAAGAAGTCGACTAAGATAAAGGTGAATCTAGATAAGGGAGGTGATGTGTACCTTGCATCGACGAATACACAGTCAGATCAAGATGTTTGGTTGATCGACTTAGGAGCATCCTATCATATGACACCACATAGAGAATGGTTCTACGAATGTGAATGATATGAAGGAGGCCATGTGTTTTTGGGGGATGACTCGACAACTAAAATTTTCGGATGGGGCAAAGTCTGATTGATGTTACAGGATGGGAGGAGTAGAACACTTCCAAGTGTATTACATATTCCAAGTTTGGCCATAAATCCGATATATGTTAGTAAGATGACTGATGTAGGAGTGCACACTGTATTTCAGAAGGATATGTGCAATATGGTCGAAGGTATGATGGTCTTAATGAAAGGAGTTCAACTTGGAACCATATGCAAGTTGTTAGGGAACGTCGAATCGACTGGATGAAACAACATTTTTGTTCCTGAAGACGCTCAAATTCAACTTGACTCAAATCAACTCAGGCCGAGTCGATTAAAACCGACTCAAAAAGTCATCGTCAAGTCAACCCAACCATGCTATGGCATAAGAGGATGGGACACATTAGAGAAAACTGACTTTGAGCTATACACAACAAAGTTATGATCGAATATTTTCCTAAATGTAATTTAGAAGTCAACTTTTGTGAACATTGTATATATGGAAAAAAAAATCGAGTATCGTTCCCATCTAGAGGAACAAGGGAAAAGGGGATTTTAGAATTGAGTCTTAGTGATGTATTTGGCCCTGTCATCGCACATATTGTAGGTTGGGAAAATCCTCACCCAATTCAAAAAAGTGAGACAAATATGGGAGTAACTACCCACTCTCACCTTAGATAGATACTCCCCTTGATTTAGTGATGATAAGTCACCACAAGGGGGGAATCCCGGTGACCCTAGGGGGGTTGCAATGGAAAGTGGTAGAATGACCAATGAAACCCCTATAGGTCAAGTTTGGAAGTGGAAAAAGGTTTGGAAACAAGTCTTGTTGATGAGGGGAAGTTGCCAAAGTGTTTTGTACCTGTAAAATAATGTTAAACGTGCCCAAGACAAGGCAATTAATCGAAATACAAGACAAATATTTAATGGGACAAGCAAGTGAAGCTTGTTGTCCTAATATTGCAGCACTAATATATATATATACAAACACACACACACACACAATGGAAAGAGTTGTTAACTACAAATGGAAAGTGGTAGAATGACTAATGAAACCCTTATAGGTCAAATTTGGAAGTGGAAAAAGGTTTGGAAACAATTCTTGTTGATGAGGGGAGGTTTCTAAAGTGTTGTGTACCTGCAAGATAATGATGAACATGCCCGATACAAGACAATTGATCGAAATACAAGACAAATATTTAATGGGACAAGCAGGTGAAGCTTGTTTTCTTAATATTGCAACATTAAACAAATATATATATCAACAATGGAAAAAGTTGTTAAATACAAAATTAACCATTGAAAGAATCAAATATGTATTGGGTGATCAAGTACTAAACATGTAGATAAGTTTCCAATACTTAAACACAAGCTTTGATTTTAAAATAGGTATGTTATGATGAAGTTATCAAAAGAGTATGTCTTAGGGTATCCTTATGGTTGTAGAAAAAAAATTCTACATCAACAATATCTATCCACTAAAATCATAAAAGAATCCATCTAAAATATAGCCAATGACAAGTAGAATTTATATGGCATCTTGTAAGCAAATTTCAATGGTATATTAGTGAGTAAAGGAAGATTTTAAGAGCGTTTTATTGTATCCCTAATGGTTGTATCATTTAATTAACTACAACAAGAGAATAACAAGGCTAATATAGACACCTTAGTGTCTTAAGCAATCTTGTGGCACTAAGAAAAGATTCCAATTTGAAGAAATGCAATATCTGCAAAAATCATGTATTTCAATGAAATGATTTTATTTCTCCAATGCAAGTAGAAGAGTTCTTAGTCTGTTGGGTTATGGAGTCTTGGATGTAAGAGTTGTACTTACTACTTCTCTAGGGGTGTAGACCCTTTTACTCCCTAGAGAAATAAAATACAACAAGGTAAATCTACAATGGTGTAAGCCCTTTTAGTCCTAGCAACCTTGAAAAAATGACTTATCCAACAATTATGATAGGTTTGGTGGAGGGTGTATACCCTTTTACTCCTCCAATGGTTTTTATACAATTTTAAGTTTGAAACAAGTAGAAATTACCAACAATGTTCAGAAAATTCCTTACCAATTCCAATAGAAAGCAAGAAAATCCCTTGTCTACCAAGAAATATCCATCAACATGCAAGAAATAAGCATCTAAGAAGGTAGTGCACCACTTTAGCTCCACAATAGACAAGTATAAGAATGCATAAGATTTGCACAGGATAGAGATAGAAAAAATTCCCAAAAAGGGCATAAATTTAAGCCAAATATGTGATTCTCAAGTGAGAGAGTTGTGATAAAATGAAATGTCTTAGGTATCCTTTAATAGGAGGCCTTTAAAACTAGTTTGTCCACATATGATTAGGGTAAAACACAATTAGGGAGGCCAACCTTGTTAGGATTTGATTCTAACACCTCTTCGTGGGTCATTAGTTAGTAGGATATGCTTTCTATGTAATAAAGGTCGTAATTAATGCAAAGAAAGAAAGACAAATATTTGAGGAGGCAAGAAAAGATTTCAAAGGAGATTGAGGCTCTTCATCAAAGACACGGCCAAAATTAAGGGAATATGGAATGCCACAGGCATTTAATTAGTTTTCTTTGCCAAGAGAAGGAAAAGAGGTAAGAAATCTCACAAAATTTCTTTATACTTGTATTAAGTTGATTCAAGATGAGGGCATTGTACAATAACTACAAAATTCGATCAGACAGTATGATCTAGGAAGGATATACCCCTTACTCAATAGGGAAGTACACCAAATCGCTAAAAAGAGAAGGACAAAACAAGGAGTTACATTTGAATGCTCAGATAGGTAAATATGATATAGACTATGTGGTCCTCAACTTAGGGTTAGAAGTCAATGTCATGACGAAGCAAACCTGGGCATTGATGGGAAAACCTAAGTTGATCTATTCCCCTATCAGGCTTAGGATGGATAATTAGCAAATTGTAAGTCCCTTTGGTAGATTGGAAAATGTCCCTGTCGACATCGAAGGAGTAAGAACGTTTGCAGATTTTGAGGTAACTGAGATAGTTGATGATAGTTGTCCTTCCCCTGCATTGTTAGGAATTGATTGGGATTTTAATAATTCCACTATGGTTTATTTAAATAAAATACGAATTATATTTGAAAGAGATGGCCTTAGGGTTATTTCAAACATCGCAATTTAAGCTAGCGAAGTGACATCGCATGTTCATCAGACTTAGAAGAAGCACCAGAGAACTGACAAAATAAGATGTATGAAGTATCTACAAGTTCATTGGATTGTCACAACAATAAGTAACTTACCCACCTTTGATGGTATGAATCCTTTAGAAATATTCTTGTCGGACTTTGAAGAAAGTGTACCAATGGAACAAAGATTGTTGGCAATGGATGAGGCCCCGAAAGAAACCCCAACAAGATGATGGGAGGCACACAAAAACAACATTACAGATTGGGTACAATGTTGTACCTTGATGAAAACACGATTCTCAGCAAAAGTAGAAGGCTACGAAGTTCAGTACATAGGTCAAAGCTTCCCAAAGGATCATGTGCGAAGTTGTGAGGAAACCTGGAGCAACATCCCTCAAGAGAAGTGGGTGCAAAAATTCATAACACACTGGACACGATACCTATCAACTGGTACCTTCAAGTAGAGCTGCACCTCGTCACTATATATTGGGAAGGTATGACTCGAAATTTTGTAACCACCTTCTTATTTGAAATTCAATATCCTTCAGTAGATCAAGCATTGCATATTGTAAAAGAAAATCTTTAGTTAATATTTAGATTAATCGTTTTAGAGGTTGTTTGTCATGTAGATGTAAGTCGAATTAGCTACATGGTTTTCCTTATGTAAATCAAGAAGGTATGATGTTGATTGTGTCTTAGGTGTAGACCAAGGTTAGACATGTAAACTTTTGTTCAAAATGAATAAGACAACAAGAGAGAAAGATGCTTAAGGAATGTTGGTTTTCCTGTTTGGGTTTCCAGGGTAAAATCTCTATGTATTTGTGTGTTTTCTTTGTCATTTCTTTTATAGGTTGAATATTTATTCCTCTCTTCTATTAGGTTTAGCATGGAAGTGTTCTATTTCCTAACATGTGGTATTAGAACTTGGTTTAACAACCTCGGATCTGAGCTAAACCCTAGGTCTAGTCAGAGTCGTAAGTCAAAAATATTTAAAGTATGCTTAAAAGAATGGCAAGTAGCTCGAGAATAGAGATAAAAAAAAATCAATGTTCAGAATTTTGAGCTTTAGAAGATTAAAATTGAAGATTTTCTTATAGATTGAGAACAGTGGGCAATAGTCTGTCCAAGTACCATTCTGACAAGTATGTCAAGATAAGAATGGGAGAAACTCAAGAGAAGGGCAAGGAGTATGATTCGACTTTGTCTTGTAGATTCAATGTTGCTGAATGTCTCAAGTGAAGATTCAATCAGGAAATTGTGGGACAAGTTGGGGAGATTGTACCAGTTGAAATCCTTGGTAAACAAGTTGTATCTTAGAAAGAACTTGTATCTTCTGAAAATGAGTGAGGAAAGTTTGGTGACTAAGCATTTCAATGTGTTTTATGCCATAATAAGCTAGTTATCTTCTATGGATATTAAAATCATCGAGGAGGATAAATGTATTAGCCTATTATGTTCTTTACCAAACTCTTGGGATATCTTAGTCATGGCTATAGGGAGTAATTCAACCACATTAGCGCTAGAATACATGCTTTCATCTCTACTCTTATAAGAAATGAGAAGGAAGAACATGGAAGGATTGACCAAAGATGCATTAGTGGTCAGAGGTTGACCTGTTGACAGAGATAAAGGAAAATTCTCCAGTAGAAAGTCTAAGTTGAAGAGTAGATCTAAATTCTATGTTCAGTCGATGAGAAGATGTTGTAAATGCGATAAAGTTGGGAATTACAAAAGGGACTACAAGTTGAAGAAAATGGAATTCGGTATAGGATCCGATGAGAAGTAGTCGACTAAGATAAAGGTGAATCTAGATAAGGGAGGCGATGTGTACCTTGCATCGATGAATACACAGTCAGATCAAGGTGTTTGGTTGATCGACTTAGGAGCATCCTATCATATGACACCGCATAGAGAATGGTTCTATGAATATGAATGATATGAAGGAGGCAATGTGTTTTTGGTGGATGACTTGACAATTAAAATTTTTGAATGGGGCAAAGTCTGACTGATTGTGCAGGATGGGAGGAGTAGAACACTTCCAAGTGTACTACATATTCTAGGTTTGGCCATAAATCTGATATATGTTAGTAAGATGACTGATGTAGGAGTGCACACTCTATTTCATAAGGATATGTGCCTTGAATAAACTGACCATCAAATATAAGTTTCACATTCTTGTCATTGATGATCTATTGGATGAAATCCGAGGTTCTTGTGTCTTCACCAAATTATAACTACGCTCCAATTATCACCATATTGAGATGAAGGAGGAAGATATGAAGACTGCTTTCAAAACTCATCAAGGACATTATGAATTCTTGGTCATACCTTTTATCCTTTGCAATGCCCCATATACCTTCCAAAGTCTCATGAACAAAATATTGAAACCTTACCTTCAATAGTTTATCATGGTTTTCTTTGATGACATCCTCATATACATCCACATTTGGGATAGCCACCTTCTGCACATGGACAAAGTTATTTATTTGCTACAACACAACCAATTGTTCATCAAAAAGACAAAATGTTCATTTGGAGCCAACAAAGTGGAATACTTGGGCCACAATGTGGGTCGATAAGGGGTAAAAGTGGACCCAAAAAAGATACAATCTATGAAGGAGTGGCCAGGACCCATGACTTTAAAGAACCTAAAGGGTTTTCTCCATCTCAAAAGGCTATTACAAGAATTTTTTCCACCATTATGGAAAAATTGCTAAGCCCTTGAATGATCTTCTTAAAAATAATGCATTTTATTGGACACCTATTGTTGAGCAAGCCTTCATAGAGTTAAAGAGGGCGATGTCTGCTACTCATGTCCTAGTTTCTCCTGACTTCAACAAAACCTTTGTGGTGGAATCAAATGCTTCTGGCACTGGTATAGGTTCAGTGCTCACACAAGATGGTCAACTGTTATAGCAAGATTTTCCTCACCCTATGAAAACTTTCTCAGAGGACCTTTTTCCATTTCCCTATGCAGAATTGAAGTCCCCTTTTACAGTTCCCAGAGATAAAAATTGTATTTTTCCACATATACACACCCTAACAACTATACAACATGTGTATATGTAGGTTGCACCATTACAGCCTGTGTACATCGGGTTTTGTGCTCAAAATTAAAATATGGTGTTGGGTTTCCATGTCACGTCATGAGATCCATGATCCTTGACCTTCCATATACTTGAAATGTTTCGAGTCACCCCTTTAGTTCCATTTAAAGGCTATAAATGGGCCATATCCAAGATATGGAAAAGAGTAGAAGAATTCAACTTTGAGAGAAAAATTACTCTCGAGAAATTATTCACTTCATATTGAGTCTGCATCCATTTGTCATTTTAATTCTTAACACATTGTTCAGCCCCCAAGATCTTCCCTATTTGATGGAGAACCTCATTGTCTCTCTTATATGAGCTTGCCTCCGGTGGAGGATTTAAGTGGTAGAGGCCCAGTTGGAAGGGACTTAGTTTCTCGGTTTTGAAACTTCTCTCTTTCTATTTCATTTTATTTCATTCATTCATTTCAAACTTATTTGCTAACAATCTTAGATAGGTCAATAAAATCAATTTAAATTTCTGGTTTTTACATGTGGGTAATTTCTGTTGAAAAACAAGAATTTTCGTAACTTTGTTTAAGTGTGTTGCAGAAAAATCAGCAAGCAATAGCTTGCTGATTTTTCTAGGTTCTCATAAGGTTAAGGGTGCATGTTGCTTGATTTCATCCACAAAACACTTTCTAGGTTCTCCTTTGAAGGTGGTAATTCTATCCCTTTCTTATTTTCTATCTGAATCAGTGTAAGCAAGCCCAAGGGATTGTACCCAAGAGGATTTCATTCTTTCTTTTCAGTTTTTGCTTTACAAGTTCTAGTTTAGTTTCCTTTCCATCTCTACTTCATAGTTTAGCTAGTTAGTTGTGATATCTACATGCATSTTTAACAATTAAAATTATCTAGAGTAGACCTCACACCTAAATKCTATATTARAKCTCRTGGAGGCATAGTGGATCTTTTKATTTCATCATTACTTTGCATGMAAACATTTATTTCTTAAGTATCTGTCTTATATACATGCATGCAAACACTGATATTATGATGGATTAAATAAATTTTCAATTTCACAAGTATTTTCAGTTCTTCATAGTTCACATGCAATAACCTCATAATTTAAGAACTTAACTTGTAATCTCATTGTTTAAGGGCTTCAACCTTCACAACGTTAATTTTCAGTTTCAACACTTTGAGCAAGCTACAAGAACTCAAACACACTTCAACACTTAGCTCATATGTTTAATAATTAATTTATTAGAATTAATAGGACACCATTACCAACCATATTCGCCATTTAAAATGGGGTTGGAGGAAGGAAACAAAAGGTGCTTGGCCGGGGACGGTCTTGTGGCACATGACATCCTTTCTGGGAGTTCTTTGATCTTAGGATTGACATGTGGAGCTAGGGTGGGACTTGTTTCCTAAATTCTTGAGCACCCAACAGTCACTTGGTAATTGGGATAGGAAATTATTGGGTTGACACTTAGATAGGATTAAAATAAATCTCACTTAACCACCTTATTTAATCCTTGGTCTACAACATTGGCAAATTAGTTTCACACTTGGAAGCACACTGATCTCATTATCTTTATTTTACATGAAAGTCATTTTATGTGTTGTACAATAATTATCTAAGTGGTTACATATATCATCTGGAACACTTTACTTTTCAATCTTTTCATCTTTATCATTGTTCCTGTGTTTGTGGTGTGATCCTTCAAGAAGTTGTGCATCTACCTGGAGGAAATCTCTTGACTGGGTGTTGAGTGATTTTCGTCTTTATTCCATTGATAAGCAGTCCAATAGAGTAAGATCTATTGTGGGCATGCTTGGCTTGATGTGTTGATGGTTATTTCATCTTGAGTATCTTTATTTTCTGTACATGCAAGAAACCGGCTAGTCATTTTCTATATATCTTGTATTTAGTGTATCTAATTTAGCCTTGTTGTAATCTTAGATATTATTTATTGTAATCATTGAATCTATCTATTGTAATCTTAGATATTCTTTCCGTATATTTGTGTCTAGTTGTATCTATCTTTTTGTAACATTTTTAAACTTGTAACTATCTTCTAGCGAATCTCCCCTTAACTTAGTTGACCCCTTTCCCAATCTTAGGCACTAGTCTTAGTTGTCCTCGGAAAGGTCTAATTGTTCATACTTAATTGTTGCACCCTGCATTTGTTGTTTAACATCATAAGTTGTTCATACTTAATAGCTATGCCTTCCATGGGCTCATAAGTCACAATGATCATAGCAATGTCAATCACATATCATCATCAATATTATTAAACATGTGCATAAACCCCTACTATCTCAATTAAAATCCCAAAGACATTATACAAGCCTCCAATACAAGTTTGGAGAATGTGACAGGGCATCCTATTGGGCTAGTGTCCACCAAAAGAGGAAATTTTCTGGAAGAGACCTCATCTGATCAATGAAAGTRGGTGATGTGTATAAGGGATGTCTACGAATTTTGTATTTAAATAATGATTTTGTACTAATAGTCTTTAATTTATGGAGCAAAGAAGTACTTAGATGAGAGMAAAAAACAAAGACAAGAAATAAATGATGAAGCTTGTGCAATTTATATCAACTAGTACTTGTTTATCGACATTATTACATGTTCTTGTAGTACTATATGTGGGAATGTGTGTGTCGAACTAATTTTWAAAGGAACAACRAAAAGACATTGTACTAGGACTAGACATGGAAAACARTGACCTATGAAAAGGGCCAACTTTGAAAAAATTTCAAACTGTTTTTGTATGCATTGAAATTTGACAGGGATATACTATTTGAATGCCTTAATGACATGGGAGGGTTTCTGGACTCAAATTTGACTCACACAMCCACTTGTTTCCATCATCAATTCATCATGTAAACCATAAAACCTATTTTTCTCTCAAAGTACACAAATTGGTTGACACAAGTTTTAAGTTTGCATCAACCTTTCTTCATTTTTATTTTAGGTTCTTCTACATTGTATATACAATGTATGTGTTTCATAGTTTTGATGAAAAATCCCTCTCTTTTTTCATTGTTAAATCAACACCATAAAAATATATGCATGTTGATATGGTGTTGTATCAATGTCGCTAAGTATTGCATGCGTCAATGGAATCATTATGGTGCATGGTAATGTCAAATTTAAATATCATTATGGTCTCACGGTAGTGTTAGATTTAAATATCATTATGGTGTCATGGTAGTGTCATGGTAATGTCAGATTTAAATATCATTATGGTGTCATGGTAGTGTTAGATTTAAATATCATTATGGTGTCATGGTAGTGTCAGATTTAAATATGCATGCATTGACAATATGGGAGGGTTTCCAAACTCAAATGTGACTCACACACCGCCTATATATATCTGATATCAGCCTCATTTCTTTTGAACTTTCTCAGATTAATGTTGTGGTGCATGGAACTCTCAAAAATATACCCATCATCATGGTCGTGCTCTTTATTTTCATTTCCTATGTTGTATAAAACCAACATCACTCCAATTAGGCACAAGTGTTTGGTGGCAAGAACAAGGCGTTAGAGGGAATTTCATATTTAAATAATGATTTTGTACTAATAGTCTTTAATTTATGGAGCAAAGAAGTACTTAGATGAGAGAAGAAAACAAAGACAAGAAATAACTAATGAATCTTGTGAAATTTATATAAACCAGTACTTGTTTATCGATGCTATTACATGTCCTTACAGTGTTAGATGTGGGAACATGTATTTTGAATGAATTTTAAAAGGAACAACGAAAAAACATTGGACTAGGACTAGACATGGGATACGATGACCTGTGAATGGGGCCAACATTGAAATGTTTTCAAACTATTTATGTATGCACTAAAATTTGACATGTCTAGACCATTCACATGCCTTAACTATATGGGAGGGTTTCTGGACTCAAATTTGAATCATTGTTACACATGAAATTTTCACACCTAGGTACCTCACCCTAAGTGTTGTAAGTGTCATTTAAGTGTCCCATACACCTTGACACCATGGAATAACCTATGTCGCAATCCCTAGTCAATGTGGAGGAGGGATATATTACATGAAGGCCAAAATACCAAGTGCACATGAATTATTATTAATATTCATGAAAAATAAATTAATTAAGTGTGAGAATCAAGTGCACATGAATTATTATTAATATTCATGAAAAAGAATTATTATTAATATTCATGAAAAACAAAGTAATTAAGTGTGAGATTCCACCTCACATTTGGTTTCCTATATTTTAGGGAAGGTGGAGGATCTCATGGATGGTTGAAATATTTCCTCCTTAAAATCCTTGAGAGATATTTCCTCCCTAAAATCCTTAAGAAATATTTTCTCCCTAAATATCTTGGAGATCATCATTTTAGTGGATTTGATGAGAGATCCTCTCCATGGTGGTTAAGCCTCCAAATACTATATAATGAGGGATTTCCATGGAGGAGGGGGACATGGAGAAGTTTAGAGATACTAAACTTATGATCTCATAAGGAAGGAAGCAAATTGGAGGTATCAAACTTATGGTCTTGGGAGCTTCGTGCAAGGGCTGGACGAGGAAGACTTGGAGAGGCTGTTGCGACTTCATATACGGTTTGTAAGTATCTCTTTTGAGTTCTCATTAATACATGTGCTTGGTATGTTTCCTTCAAGTTGGTGTAAATTTTCATGGGCTTGTCTCTTTGGATGAATCTAGTTTTAAACTAATCATGGTATAATAGGAAGTATGTTTTGTCTTCGTGGTTTATTGGATTGCAAGACTTGTTGAAATCCTTGGGGATCAAGGCTCAACTTAGATTGAGCAAGGAAAAACATTGTAAAAATGTACTGATACTCTTCCTCTTCTCTATTAAATAGTTTAGCTACGTTTAAATGAGTTTTAGTGATCAAATTTAGCACTTTTCTGTCTTGGTCATAGGGGTCTAAGATCCAAGAGGGAATTCACCTGTAAACATGATCTAAAATTTGGTAAAAGGGAAGGGAAAAACCAAGGAAACTCCTTTTGGGATCAACATAGATTTGTCTTTCCTTGTTTTTTCCCTACCCTTTTACCACCTTTTAGATCATGTTTACTATTTGTTTATGATCCATTACCTATCTCCCATCTTCACTAGCAATTTCA
>JASDQU010375283.1:13893-28628 GCA_032191745.1 Picea mariana
ATTTTAATTATTGATAGACCCAAATTTAACGTCAAGAGAAGGTAAACAATGTAATTTGGGTTTCAAAAACTCAAAGCCTAGCACCCTAAGATGATTGAAGCAAAGTGATTGATTCTATTGAAGAGTCTAAATATTTTCAGAACCCAAGTTAACATCAAGCTAAGGTAAAAAGTATAAGTGTCAACAATCTAATTTTGGGTATACTGGAGAAACGTTGAATTGTTGAAAAATCTCAAGAAGCATAAAAAGGAAGACTTTGTAACACCCCAGGATTCTGAACCCCCCATTTTAAATAATGTATTGTTACAATGCTGAGAGGCCCGAGTGCCCAAAAAATTATTAAAGGGCCAGTATTCCAAATACATGTAATGTTTTGATCATTATTAATAATAAACACATCGTTGGTTGCTAGAAGAACAAGGACTAGAGTTATAGGGGGCTATGATTCCACAAGAGAGGGGGCTTGAGGGGCTAAGTGTTTATTCCTCTGTTAATCACCCTTTTTCTAAGGGAGGGAAGAGGTTACGTGAGATTCTTGGGGAAGGATAGGAGGTTCTTTATTTTCCCATGAAGTTACTTAAACCTGTCCCTGGTCTAATTGTGGGCTTTTTGGTGTTGGTTGGTTGTTGGGGTTTTTGGTGTTGGTTTTTAGTTGTTGGTAGATGGGGTTCGAATGATGGCTTGTTCGTTGATTCCCTATATGTTCCCTCATTTCCCTCACACACTTTCATGCACCCCCTTACCCATTCATTCACTGATCCATCCTCACCTGCGTCTTGGCATGGGAAAGGGAGTCGAATTGCTGAAGAATTAGCCATGAGATAGTTGGTTGTAGTGGTCGTTGGTGTGACCCAGTTGTGATGTGAGGCCTGCATGTCTGAGATGCGTTGGCATGTGCCCTATTTTTCTCACAACAGCGAGTCCTGAGAGTTGCAACGTTGAGATTCTGGACCAGTTGCGTTGGAGCCTGAATAAGGAGAAGTACTGCCTGAGGGACTGCGTGGCAAAGAAGGGTGGAGGTTTGTTCTCTTGGGTGGTGCAAGCTGGGTAGAAGAGAGCTAGGTACTTGGATTGTTGTGGGTGTTGGGAAACCTATGAGAGCTTGAGAGATGATTGGTTTGGGAACCCAAGTACACTCTGGAACCGTCCTTGTGGACTCATAGCCATGGCTTGGGGGTGGCATTTTTGTTGAGATTTGGAGAAGTGGTGTCAACAGTTGGGTGGAACGTCCTTGGTATACATCTAGTTGGTGTCATCTTTCTTAAAGATAAGTGCTCTCTGTTTTGTTATTATTTACATGCATATGAATTTGTTTTCACTGTATATTTAATTATTATTTAATTGAATCTTTAGACTATGCATGCTTGTTGGATATTGTTGTTCATTTCGTTAAAGTCTTTTCTTTTATGCAACCTTAATTTTTAAAAAGGTATCGATAAGAGATAGAAGTCCAAGGGCGGGCTTGAAGGTAGCATCCCCCGGCCTGCGGAGAACAAGTACACTATAAATAACAAGTATCCTCTACCCCGAATTGATGACCTCTTTGATCAACTAAGAGGAGAAAAGATATTTTCAAAAATTGACCTGAGGGAATGATACCATCAGGTGATAATCAAGGAAGAAGACATTCATAAGACAACCTTTAGGACTAGGTATGGGCATTATGGATTTGTAGTGGTGCCATTTGGACTGACCAATGCACCAGTTGTATTCATGTGCTTAATGAATGGCATATTCATAACTTATTTGTATAAGTTTGTCATAGTGTTCCTGGATGACATACTTGTCTATTCTAAGTCTGAAGAGGAGCATGAACATAACTTAAGAATGGTATTGCAAGTACTGAGAGAACATCAATTGTATGCCAAGTTGAGTAAGTGTTCTTTCTATCAAAAGTAGATCCATTACTTGGGACACTTTATTTCAGAGCAGGGAATAACAGTATATCCAAAGAATATCGAAACCATTAGAGGATGGCCAACACCCAAAAATGTGTTAGACGTCAAATATTTTATGGGATTAGTTGGCTACTATAGAAGGTTCATAGTAGGGTTCTCTAAGATTGCTCGTCCCATCACTTCTTTGCAAAAGAAGGGAACTAAATTTGAATGGACACTCAAGTGTGAAAATAATTTTAATCTATTAAAGGAATTACTTACTAGTGAAACTGTTTTAAATATTGCTAACCCAAATGAAAGTTTTGTGGTGTGTACAGACACATGCAAGGAAGGAATTGGGGGAGTCCTCATGCAAAATGGACATGCCATTGAATATGAGTCCAGAAAGCTTAAGGAACATGAGAGGAACTATGCCAGGTGTGACTTGGAACTTGCTTCCATTGTTCATGCCTTGAGGATGTGGAGGAATTATCTCATGGGGAAGAAATTTGAATTAAGGAAATTTGAATAGCCTACCTTGAATGCCAAGCAAACAAGATGGATGGAATTTTTAAGTGAATATAACTTCGATATCAAGAATATAAAGGGAAAGGAGAATAAAGTTTCCGATGCACTTAGTAGAAGAGTGCATATCATGCATGCTACTGCTGTCAGTATGCATCAGTCAGACTTGAAGAGCAGAATTTTATATGGTCTTGTTACAGACCAACATTACCTATAGGTAAAGGAAAACTTACAGAAAGGAGATGTACAACAAAAAATAAAGGAGTATGAGATAAAGGAAGACAGATTACTCACACATAAAAATAGAATCTATGTTCATAGTTCTGAAGAACTGAGGAATTTGGTACTAAAGGAAATGCATGATGTTCCTTATGTTGGACATCTCGGTTACCATAAAACAATTATAGCAGTAAGAAGCCAGTTCTTTTGGTCGAGAATGAAGAAGGATGTTGTTGATTACATCGCTCAATGTATGGAATGTCAGAAGGTGAAGGTTGAGCATAGGCACCCAGCGGATTTGTTGCATCCATTTCTAATCCTAGAGAAGAAATGGGAAGTGATTACCATGGATTTCATCACAGGATTACCCAGAATGAATAAGAAACATGGTTCAATCATGGTGGTGGTTGACAAATTAACAAAGGTTGCTCATTTTGTGCCCGTGAAGAAAACACATACAGTGGCTAATATTGCAAAAATTTTCATGAAGGAAACTTCTAGGTTGCATGGGATACCTAGGAAACTTGTCTCAGACAGAGACACAAAGTTTACCTCCAATTTATGGAGGGGATTTTTTAAAGGATTTGGCACAAATATAAACTTTAGCACAACATATCATCCCCGGACATATGAGAAAACAAAGAGATTCAATCGAATAATTGAAGACATGCTGAGAATGTATGTGATGGATAATCCATCTAAGTGGGAAGATTACTTACACTTGGTTGATTTTGCATATAATAATGGGTATCAAGATCCATTGAGAATGAGCCCATTTGAAGCCTTGTATGGTAGGAAATGTGATACTCTAGTAAGTTGGGACAACCCAGCAGATAGAGTGGTACTTGGGTCGGAGTTTCTCAAGGACATGGAAGACCAGGTGGTCAGGATAGAGCAGAATTTAAAGGCAGCTCAGGATAGACAAGAAGTTTATGTAGACAAGAACAGGATAGTTAAAGAATTTGAAGTAGGGGAGCATGTACTTTTGAAAGTGAATCCCAAGAAAATCTCTTTGAAATTGGGTAGTTGTACAAAGTTGGTAGTCAAATTCTGTGGTCCATTTGAAATATTGGATAGAATGGGGCCAGTTGCATACATGTTTGCATTGCATGTTTCCATGAATGTGCATAATGTATTTCATGTCTCTTTACTAAATAAATGTGTACATAATCCTAACCATGTTATTGATTGGTGTCTGATTCAGGTAGAGACAGAGGGAGATTTTCAGGTTCAGCCAGTCCTAGTATTGGACAGAAAAGTCAAAATTCTCTAGAATCGAGTTATAAAGCTAGTAAAAGTTCAGTGGACTTGATATGGTCCTCAAAATGCTACCTGGGAGCATGAAGATTCCAGGCGGGCAGAGTAATCGCAGATTTTTGAATAAATTTGAGATTTTGATCTTTATTTTGTATATGCACTGAGGACAGTGCCAAGATAAGGGGGAGGGGATGTAACACCTCAGGATTTTGAACCCCCCATTTTAAATAATGTATTTTTACAATGTTGAGAGGCCTAAGTGCCCAAACAATTATTAAAGGGACATTATGCCCAAGACATGTAATGTTTTGATCATTATTAATAATAAACACATCGTTGGTTGCTAGGCAGACAAGGACTGGAGTTATAGGGGGCTACGATTCCACAAGAAAGGGGGATTGAGAGGATAAGTTTTTATTCCTATGTTAATCACCCTTTTTATAAGGGAGGGAAGTGGTTACGTGAGCTTCTTGGGGAAGGACAAGAGGTTCTTGATTTCCCCACGAAGTTACTTAAACCCGTCCCTGGTATGATTGTGGGGTTTTTGTGTTGGTTGGTTGTACGGATTTTTGGTGTTGGTTGTTGGTCTTTGGTCAATGGGGTTTGACTGATGGATTTTTTGTTGATTCCTTGTACGTTCCCTCATTTCCCTCACTCACTTTCATGCACCCCCTTACCCATTCATTCACTTATCCATCCTCACCTACATCTTGGCTTGGTAAAGGGAGACAAACTACTAAAGAATTAGACATGAGACAGTTGGTTGTAGTGGTCGTTGGTGTGACCTAGCTATGACCCGAGGCCTACATGTCTGAGATGTGTTGGCCTGTTCCCTATTTTTCTCACAATGGCGCGTCATGAGAGTCCCAGTATTGATATTCTAGACCAGTTGCATTGGAGCACGAATAAGGACAAGGACTGCTTGAGGGACTTTGTGGCAGAGAAGGGTGGAGGTTCATTCTCTTGGGTGGTGCAAGTTGGATAGAAGAGAGATAAGTACTTGGATTTTTGTGGGTGTTGGGAAACCTATGATATATTGAGAGCTGATGGGTTTGGGAACCCAAGTACACTCTGGAACCGTCCTTGTGGACTCATAGCCCTGGCTCGGGGGTGACACTGTTGTTGAGATTTGGAGCAGTGGTGTCTACGGTTGGGTGGACAGTCCTTGGTTTGTAGCCAGTTGGTGACATCTTTATTAAAGATAAGTTCTCTCTGTTGTGTTATTATTTACATGCATATGAATGTATTTTCGATGTATATTTAATTATCGTTTAATTGAATCTTTAGACTATGCATGTTTGTTGGATATTGTTGTTCATTTCGTTAAAGTCTTTTCTTTTATGCAACCTTAATTTTTAAAAAGGTATCGATAAGAGAAATAAGTCCAAGGGTGAGATTGAAGGTAGCATCCATCGGCCTGTGGGTGGTTGGGGGATGTTATAGACTTGCATGGAGAAATGTAAAATAAAGAAAATACCAAGGGAAATCCCAATATCACAATTGAGGATAGAGGAATAAGTTAATCTCAGAGATAGAATAATAATAGGCAAGAGATTCTTACTTATATTATCAAAATAATAAGTAGAGTGGGGTAGACCCCGAGTAAAAAGGCAACATCTAGCAAAGAAGATTAATCAAATACTAATATTCTATCTAGATTTATTAGAATGGAATCTACAAACACTTCTAAATTGTATTCCAATCCTAAAGTGAATGACACATTCCAAAAATCTAATTGGTTGGAATACTTCAATAAGAATCAAGGATTTGATGATGGAATTTCCCTTGAATTTGCACATAGTTTCCAAAACTTGGAGGAAAAAGAATACATGACCATAGTTAAAGGCTTACAAATCCAAATCAATGAACCTATGTTGGTGATATTTAAAATACTCCCTATGGGATTTCCATGGGAAAATTAGGAAAGGAAACTAGCCTTATATGAAAAAAGGATCTTCCTTGGGTCCTATGAAACAATGGAAGAGAACAAGAATGATTTTAAGAGAGAATTTTCCCTCACCAAGAGATGAGGTGGTCTTGCACATAATGAAATACATAACTTGTGATGGAAGGAATATCATGGTATATTCTTTTAACTTCAAATTGTTACATCATCGAAGACATTTTCTATCAACATACCTGAAAAGAACTTGAGCATTCCTTATTATTTTTACAGTCTCTAAGAGAAATGAGTTCTAAAGTGTAGGTAGGAAAGGTGGATGCATTATCCCATCATGGGATTATCCAGCTAATTGTACATGATACATTGTATGGACAAAGTTGAAAAATCACCTGGGATATGTTATTAACCATTAGAAAAGAATAATTATTGTCCCTGCAAGCTAATCTAAACCAAGAGGTATCCCAATAGAATCTAGGAAGAATACAAATATTGGAGGAAAGGCATGTATGAGAAAAAGAGGAGAACACACAAGACAAACATAAAGGAGGAAGAAAAATAAGTGTCTACTAGAAAACAAGAGAATGATAGGGACGCTACTACTGTTTTGGTCCATATGGGAACACCATATAGAAGTCCCATCAAAATTACTATAGGCAACCCATAGGGAGGGAAACAAAGTAGAGCCACAAGGGAAAGAAATATGCCCCAAGTAAAAAATAAGTTGTTTATTATTTAACACGCACCTACCATAGACATTGAGGATGACATACATTCCATCCCAACAAAGGATTTGGGAGAATCCCATGCAGAACTCATGCTAAGAAGAATAATCCTAGAATAAAGGACCCCATGTTCCAATTAGAAGAAGCTAGGGAAAAATCCCTAACTCGGAAGATAGTGGAAAAAGGAAAAAGGAAGTTAGAAATTACAACTATGGTAAACTCCAACCACAACTGGGAAGTATATTGTGGACTTATAGGAAAAGTTCTAAATATTCAAAATGCAACATTTGGAGGATAGGAAACAACTAGAGAATGAGAATGAGGATTTAAAAACAACATTGGAAAAACAAAGAAGAGACATTGAAGATAAAGTGGAGAAAATTGATGAACTAGAATAAATTCCCCATAATACCATTGAATTGGAAAAGGACATGCTCTCTTGAAGGCCTCCTGCAAGAACACACACCTTGTTTTTCAAAGAGAAAAGGCTCAAGCATCAACTGGGACACATTTCCAACAGCCTCCCTCATGAGTTGGACACTCAAAAAGAGTTCACATAGGCATATAAATGATGTAATGAAGAAGATAAAAACAATCTCTATGAGCTCTATATCCACAATTTTTCAATTCCTCGCCCTTGCCAATGGTCCCCTAATCCCTATGTGGGGGATAACCAAATCAGGGCATTTTTCTACTAGGTAAAAATTGAGGAGAAAAGGTTTGTCGAGGCATAGAGATACAAGAATAAATAGTTGAATAACACCCTTTAGGTGATGTCTAAAACCACTAATCCTAAATAAATACTAAAAAACCATGCAAGGTTGAATTCTAACATAGATTTAGTGAACATGGTTGAGGAGAAGTCAAAGGGGGGAATTATACATTGTGAAGTCATGGTGAAGAACTCAAAAGATAAATCGGTGAAGCTTTTTTAAAACAAGTGGGAGGAGATTTTCCAAAACAAGTGGGAGGAGATTCCACTTAGATTTAGAAATATGGAGCCTCACTTTCCATATAATTTAAAAGTTTCTTTCTTCAATGTTGGCCTATACATTGATACCCTCAAGATAATGAATCATAATTGGATAGGACTTACATTCAAATATCCATTACTCCTCCATCAATCCATTCCCTCGTGTTATTATATGATGGAGATGGATGAAAAAGAAGAGAAAAATAGATGGGGTGGCATAGAGCTAAGGGTATGATATCATAGAAGGGATGGAGTTACCCAAATTGTAGCTTATGACATCAGGTAGATAGCACACAGGGATCAATAATCAGAGTAGGAGGATTGAGCAAGGAAAGGATCAAATTTTAAGGGACTGTTTTCTTTCACATGGACATGAAAAACCTCTAGCTAGGGGGTAATCATGGGCCTCTATATTGTATTTTATTTATCCCATTCTATATAAACATTTAATATTTTTTCCCTAGAACTAGACCTTCATATGAAACATTTGTGTATTTTAATGATCAATTGAGGTTATTGTGACATATGCTTGTCATTCTATACTTAGTTTGCTTAATTACTAAGTATGAATGCAATGAGCATTGGTATTGAATAATTTTGATGATTTATTCATATATTTCATATGAGGATTAATGTGATCTAAAATATATAACTGTAGGAAATCGATTCAACAATACAAGATTTATCCTCTTCATTTATGACTCAATATATACCTAGTGTCTACTAATAATTTCAAGGGATATTGTCCCTCTTGGAACACACTAGTTGAAGTTGAAAAAAAATGGGTTGAGACACTACTAAAAAATACAACCACATTACCATCACAGAAAACCCCAATTGATTATATGGTTTACAAAGAGTCACCTCTATTTTATTTTATTTTCCTTTACTATTCGACTCTAAATTGGGCACCATTAGTGTCAGATTTAGCACCTTCCAATGGAAAAACAACAATCAACTTGGGGTGCTAAATCTAGCGCTAATGGCGCCCAATTTAGAACCAAATAGTAAAGGAAAATGAAAATAATAGAGCCCACACATATACAAAATTCATTATTAAGATAACACAAAATTTGTATAACACAAAATTAAAAAAATAATAGAGCCCACACACCCAAAACGAAAAATGAAAATAATAGAGACCATGCACCCAAAAGAAAGCTTTTGTGCATTCATGATACTCCATTCATGATTTTAGATCCATCGCACACCCAAAATAAAGGGTTTGTGCATTCTCAAATCGCATACCCAAAAGAACCACCCAGAGAAAAGGCATGGGCAAGCGTGGGAAGATCCTCACCCATAGAGACAGAGGAAGTTGAAAGACACAAACAAACAGTAAGAAAGTCCATTGATGATCTATATCCACCCATAGATGATGAACAATAAGGAACAATAAGAAGCACCACCCACAAATTATCTATATCTAATTGATCTCATTGACCTGTAACCAATTGAGCGATCTATAATCCCACAGGATGTTGACCCGTAACCAATTGAGTGATCTATAATCCCACTAGATGTTTCAACACATACAGAGCAAAGAGAAGGATTTTCCATGGTATTGAGGAAAACAATTCTCCCTAGGACGTCAAAAAATGTCAAGCAATAGAGGGAAACAAGCAAAGGGATCTAATTCTTTCGATAATGAGGTATTTCATACTCAATTTATAGATATTTTCATGTTTTCATTGCTTGTTTGAATTTTATTATTTTAGTTTTTTATTTCAAAATTATATAAGAAGAAATTTCCTCTGTATATATAGGGTTTATTGTTTTTAGTTTTAAATTTAAAATAAGAAATTCATCGTACATGTATAAGGACATGACCCAGAGAAACTGAAAGAGGCAATGGATTCTCTATTGGGGGTATAAGAAATGAAGAAACTAGAAGGTGTGGACTTGTCCATGCTTGAAAAATATGTGGAAGAACGATCTACTAAAGGAACTGAAACAATCCAACCAAACCAACCCTCTCAAATGGAATCGATTGGTTCCCCATCAATTCTTGGATCGTGCAAAAGATCAAGGATAAATTTAATCTCAATAACCTCTAAGAATGTGGAATGGGGAGTAGAGACGTCCAATGTACCACCCACTCCTGGTTCACATATTTATTCCACCACAAATGTGTGTTATGCATCTTGCATTCGTACATACGAAACCAAGGTAGAATATGATGTTGTTTCCAAGAATATCATAATGACAGATGATGGGAAAGTGCTCATGCATAGGTTCAAGGAATCATGCCTTCAACACTTCAAAGAGAATCTACATCTTCCATTATTCAAGATACCCTTTCACCTTCAAAAATAAGTCATCAATGACATGGAGGCAAAATTGCAAGAGATTTCATTGCAACCAAACGAAAAATCTAAAAGAAATTCCTCTCAAGCTAAGGAACAAAAGAAGGCCAATTGATGTGAGTGTGAAAGTATGGGAAGATCTCGTGAAAGCATATGATAGAGCGGATGCACAAAGTAAGTTCAGTGAGGAGAGCATACAGGTATTTGAATTTTCGACACTAGATTATTTCAAATTCATTAAAATATTTTTATGTTTTGCTTATGCATAATCTAAATTGAATAAGTGTATTTTTCAGGACAAGGCCTCGAAGGCCAAGCTTGCCAAATTTCATGCCACACATCATAGTGGCCAAACAAGAATAAAAGCCTCAATATAATAGTTTGTAAGTCCTGGGAATATCTGAAATGATATTTTGTTTTTAAATTGTACAAAAAAATAAATGATTGCATATTGATTACTTTAACTGGTCCATCTGCCATGTTTTGACAGGAGAAACAATATCGCCATTATCCATCACAATACGAATTTGAGATGATATAGGAAAAAAAGTGGTCTCATTTTGTTATCTGGATGGAGAATGAGGTATCATTAGTTGACTTTCAATAACTTAGTTGGATATTGTTATGTTAATATGTCAATTTGCATTTCTTGTGTTGAGTTGTTTATTTATGTGTAGCTTGATTCAGAAGGCTCTAGTGCAACTACACAAAATTCTTTGACCCCTTTTCTCTCTTTGTCTTATAGAGTCTTAGAAGAATGGTATGTTCAAATAAAATAAACGTTTGTATTGATCCTTGTTTCCCTTCAAGAGTATATTGCTCCTAATGGGGTTGGAATTGCTTCATAATAACAAGGACTAGAGTCCTCTAACTCGAATCCCCTATCATATTCTCAAATTCATCCTTATTATTTGTTGTTGGGGTAAAGATAGAATGTATCTCTCCATTTTAATAAAATGGTGTATTTTGGAGTGGATCTCATCCATAGTCCTTTAGGACTTTTATCAATAATTGGTAGCTCAGATGGGCCTTGTTCATATTTTCCCATATCTTTGATGTCCTTGAAACCCATGGTTTGGATCATTGGAAAGACCTTTTGTTATGTTTAGATTTATCATGTCTTAGAAAAATCATATTCATCCTCATCATTATCATGTACCTCATCATGATTTTAATCCCATTCTCCTCATCTAAAAGGAGGCATGTTTCCAACTACATCGTGCCTTGGACAGACGAAATGCCCATTATGTTGGACTCCTAGCACCAGATTCTAGCTAGGGGCACCCCTCTCATGTCATTTTGTTTCCCAAAAAAGTGTTTGTTAGAGGATCTCTGGAACTAGGGTTTAGCTCACTGAGGCATAATGCAAATCCAACACAGGGGCTCAACTTTCAAATCCCATGTGTCGAGTGATTGTGGGAACCGTGGTCATGTGGTCGTTCGTCATACACACCTTCCGGAGCTTATGGAACTCTTTTATGTCGCTCGATTGTGATTTTGTGACCTCAGATCAAATTGTCATTGTGTCCCCGAATGGCTTCAGGAGATGAGTTGCAACTCACCATAGCACCTAAAATTTGCATCAGATCGATGAAACGCCAGTTCTATTGGACTCTTGGCACCAGATTCCAGCTACGAGGACCCCTCTCTTGTGATTTCATCACCCATAAAAGTTCTTGTTAGAGGATCTACAGAACTAGGGTTTAGCTCAGTAAGGCACAATGCAAATCCGACACAGGGGGATCAACTTTCAAATCCCATGTGTCAGTCAATTTTGGGCACCATGGTCATGTAGGCATTAGTCATACACACCTTCCACAACTTACAAAACTTAGTTGCATCTCTCAGTTGTGATTTTGTGCCCCTCAACCAAATTGTCATTATTTCCTTAAATGGCTTCATTAAGTGAGTTTCAACTCGCCATAGCAACCAAATAGTGCCTCATATCGATGAAACACCAGTTATGTTGGACTCTCGACACTATATTCCAGCTAGGGGGGGGCTCTCCTATGATTTTGTCGCCCAAAAAAGTGTTTGTTAGAGGATCTGTGGAACTAGGGTTTAGCTCAGTGAGGCTAAATTAAAATCCAACACAGGGGGTCAATTTTCAAATCCCCTCTATCAGGTGATTTTGGGAAGCGTGTTCATGTGGTAGTTGGTCATACACACCTTTCGGAGCTTACGAAACTCATTTACGTCACCCGATTGTGATTTTTCCCCCTAGACCAAATTGTCAATGTGTCCCTGGATGGATTCAGGAGGCAAGTTGCAAATCTCCATATCACCCAAATCCTGCCTCGGATCGACGAAACACTAGTTATGTTGGAATGCTTGCATCATATTAAAGCTAGGGGGACCCCTCTCCTATGATTTCGTCGCCCAGAAAAGTGTTTGTTAGAGGATCCTTGAAACTAGGGTTTATTTCAGTGAGGCACAATCCAAATCTTACACAGGTGTTCAAATTTCAAATCCCATGTGTCAGGTGATTTTGGGAACCATGGTCGTGTGGTAGTTGGTCATACACACCTTTCAAAGCTTACCGAATTCATTTACGTCACCATGTTCTGATTTTGTGCCCACGAACCAAATTGTCATTGTGTCCCTGAATGGCTTCAGGAGGCAAGTTGCAACTCACCATAGCACCCAAATTGTGCCTCATATCGATGAAATGTCAGTTTGTTTGGACTCCTAGCACCAGATTCCAACTAGGGCGACCCCTCTCCTCTAATTTTGTCACCCAAAAAAGTGTTTGTTAAAGGATCTCCGGAACTAGGGTTTAGCTCAGTGAGGCACAATACAGATCTGGCACAGGGGGTAAACTTTCAAAGTGCCTATTTTGAGTGATTGTGGGCACCATGGTAGTGTGGGAGTTGGTCATACACACCTTTCAAAGCTTATGGAACTCAATTACATCGCTTAGTTTTGATTTTGTTCCCCTGGACCAAATTGTCATTATGTCACGGAATGGATTCTAGAGGTGAGTTCCAACTTGCCATAGCACCCAAACCATGCATCAGGTCAACAAAATTCTATTTATGTTGGAATCCTATCACCAGATTCCAGCTAGGGGGACCCCTCTCTTGTGATTTCGTCACCCAGAAAAGTACTTGTTAGAGGATCTCTGGAACTAGGGTTTAGCTTAGTGAGGCACAATGAAAATCTGACACAGGGGGTCAACTTTCAAATCCCCTGTATCGGGTGATTATGGGCACCGTGCTCATGTGGGAGTTGGTCATACACACCTTTCGGAGCTTACGGAACTCAGTTACATTGCTCGATTGTGATTTTGTGCCCCCGGATCAAGTTGTCACTGTGTCCCTCAATGGATTCAGGAGGCGAGTTGTAACTTGCTATATTACCCAAAACGTGCCTCGGATGGATGAAACGTCAGTTCTGTTGGACTCCTGGCAATGTATTCCAGCTAGGGGGACCCCTCTCCTGTGATTTCGTTGCCCGGAAAAGTTTTTTTTAGAGGATCTTTGGAACTAGGGTTTAGCTCAGTGAGGCCCAATGCAAATCTGGCACAGGGGGTCAACTTTATTTAAGGTGGAAGCTATTTATTTGTCTAAATATTCCAACTTGATATTTTTCTGATATTTTTTTCTTTTTGATACCTATACCTTCCCAAATTGCTTCTCCCTCTTGTCTCTTTCTTGATTGGGTTCCTAGATAGATTGTTGGGAGGCCAAAAATTTCTATCTATCCATGGTCACAAATTCCTCCCAAGGTACTCTAACAACTTATCTTTCCATAACATCACATACTATAGATTTTATGAGGCCATTGTGGGGCAAGGCCTCCTCTGTCCCTTTCTTAACCTTTTAACTCATTTCTCTTAAAGACTATTATAGTATGAAATAAGGAATTCTCAATTTTTCGTCAAGTCTATGGTGAAATAAATTCTTGAGCTAATTAAAGAACCTGAAATGGTATGCATATAGCATACTCAAACTTCGCTCATAAGTGATATAGTTTAGTAGGTGGTAGGCTACTTGATACCATGGGTTTGGAAGAGTATCTCTTTTGACCCCATTCTTGTTTCACATAGGTTCTACATAACTTAGGAAAAATAGTTTATTAGCATCGATTGCAAGCTTTCTTTCATATTTATCCTATGGTAAACCCATGGGAAGTCCTTAAACTTTTCTTATGATGGATTCATTCACCTACATTACCAATCCTCTCACGGCTATGATGTATTCTTGACCTTTGATATTTTGAAAATTATATTCAAATTCAAGAGTTATCTTATCATAATATCCTTGTAGTTTATCAACGTTAACTATCCAATTGGGTTGTTGGTAGACCGCAACCACCTTAGGGTTGTTTAATATCCTAGAGGTATTTGTAGGATCACTCTTATTGAATCCTCCCCTAACATTTCACATATAATTCCTTCTCTTGGAATCCTCTTGGAATCCTGAAGGTTGTGTGCAAGGTTAGTTCTAATAACTTAGAAAACTAGAGAATGAAAAATACAGATATTTTGCCTTGGATGAGTTCCTAATGGGAAGGAAAAGAAAATCAGAGTAAGGGGTATAGGATGGCATCATGGGAGTTGAGGATAGATGAAAAAAATACACAATATGTAGCTAAAATTGTAATTGCTAAATAACAATGTGGAGTTAGTAGGGTATTACCTCATGTGCATAGTAGCCAAGTGGCTATTGTACATGCCAATTTGGCATGCACAGTGGCATGCATAGCATCTTTGTGGCTATTGTGCATGCCAAATTGGTATTCACAACAAGGAATGTGGTTGTTGTGCATGCCAATTTGGCATGCACAATAGCCTTGTGGATGTTGTGCATGCCTAATGTGAGACATGTAATAAAGACAATTAAAGTGAGAAATCAACCTGAAACCTTTTTACATGAAATCCTTGGAGTTGAGATTATAGGTGGAAACCATGAAACAAATGAAAATTGATGGTAGAAGCACATAAAATTAGTT
>JASDQU010375283.1:55105-65929 GCA_032191745.1 Picea mariana
CCAAGTAATATACCCTTGACGGGAAGTTTTTCTCCATTGCCACCATTGCCAACGTTCTTGATCTAGATGGAGAACACCATATCGGAGTTTGGCCAAGTCATCTGTAATGTTGTAGAGAGAGAAATAATGTTCCATTTGGGTGACCCAACAGTGGGGTCCGAGCCATCAAATTTGGTTACATCCACCCGTGGAAGGCGTATGTTCCGTTGAAAGTGATGGGCTTGAAAGGAATGGGAAGAATTTTCACCTTCAGTCTTTTTATGTGCATCAGGAAAAGAGTCATTAGTAGGGATCTTGAGTTTGGTGCAGAGTGATGCAAAGATAGATTCAAGCTGGGTGGTCAATTTGTGTTTGACTTCTTCCATTGCAGACTGCACAACTACATTTATAGATGCATTTATGGATGCATCACGGGAGGCAATAGTAGCACTGCGTTGTTGCACTTCTTGTTGAGTCTCTAGGAAACCAGATTGCAAGGTGTTGAAGCGAGACTCTAGTTCTTGTCTATGGGTATGGTCCATGAGGATGGGTGAACTGAAAAGGGAGCGGGTGGGGTCAGAAATTTTTGCATAAAAATGATATGGATGAATGTGATAAGGGAGAAGAGATGAATCTAATGGAATAGGTCTCAAATAATGGTGAAAGTTTTTCCAATTTTTTTTTTTTTTTTTACAGCTGCGGGGTTATACTTTGGTCTGAAGAATGTTGCAGTGCTGAAATCCCCAAATTCTAAACCAAAGAGTATTTACTTAGCAACCCGAACATAGATGCGCAGCAATAGATCTCGCCGATTTAATTTGTTTATGTTTATGTTTATGTTCCCCAAGGGTTAGGTGTTCAAGGGTTCTACAAACAAGGGTTTTCCCTGTGCTATAGCTCTCTGATATACGTGCAGGGTCCAACAATAGTACTCGGCCCAATATCTCAGGGCACTAACTAAGGAGGATAGACCGTAACCTTAGCCGTACTACCCGACTGCCTAGGTACTAGAGAGTATCTTCCCGAGTGTTGTTCTCGGTGACACTATAGCATTCTGGCAGCCGATAGGTTTATCTAAAGAGGGCTTCAAGAAATCTAGGCTGATCCATACATAGGAGTTGTCTGATGCGCTACCACTTGAAGGGGTACCAATAGGGGTTACAAGGGTGGCCAACATATGTGCGCTTAAGAACCACTTGTATTTCCTGCGTGTATGAATCCCTCAACCGCGGTTTTATGTGTGTAATGACAGATCTCTATGGCTTAAAGACGCCGGAATACGTCTCTACCCTAAAAAAAAAAATACCCACAATTTCTGCCAAGGAAAGTGCTCTGATACCACTTGCAAGATGCCAGATATATAAAATATGCAGAACAAAAATAAAATGCTAGAAACGGAAGAATAACAGTAAAATATCCAGCATAATCTTCACAATACACAAAAATGATGTATGAAATAGCAACAGAAATAGCACTTTGATTCAGAAAGAAATGTTCAGAGGCCTCTTCGAGGGAGCAACCTCTAGTCGAGCAGTGCTCTGTTACAATAATCTCCAAGATAGGGTTCTCATACCCTCGACCGTTATTTATACTAAATATGTCTATTAAGAGAAGCATCTAGAGGAAGATCCTTCTAGAAGCGAAAGCTTCTATTAGGTCTTCTTACATCCGCCTTATTCTATTTTATTGAAAGGCCTTATTAATATTGACCTTTATTACATCCGAATACATCGATCTACCTATGTGCGGGTTAGGACCTTAATATATTGTCAAAAGAAGTACTTGACCAATAATTATTATGACATGAAAATGAAGGATTTATTTTAACTTAAGCTTGATAATATCACCATAGATGAGCATGAAAGGAGATTACTGGAGCTACTAAAATATTTTACTTTCATCAAGGATGAACAAGTTAAAATTCATAGGTACATGAGTCGCAAGCCATCATTTATCAGTGATAACATATAGTATGATGACCCCAAAAAATTGGAGGAAAATATAAAGAGATCCAAGTGTCCCTATGATCGGAATAGAGAAATACTTACTTATGAGAAGGCTTGGGAAGACAAGAGGAAAGGGAAGATGAAGAAAAGGAGACCAAGCCACCATTCTTCAGAAATAATTCTCAGGGACAACCAACTTCCAAGGATCCCATAATGACTAAGTAAGCAACCAATGAAATGTTGGGGTTGTGAGGTAGATCACATGTACATAGATTTCCCTCATAGAGGTGATAAAGTGAGGACTTCACATAATGTACATCAAGTTGATGTAGTGGAGCAAATGGGCATAAATGTGCCAATGATCTATGCATCCATGGATAAAAAACAAGATGAGTTTCAATATCCCATGATTGAAGTTGAGGGTAAGCTAAAAAAACAACCCATTGATATTTTGATTGATTCAGGAGCTAGTCATAGTTATCTAGATCCTAATATGGTGGAAATATTTCATTTTCCAAGAATAAATATTGGGAATCCTTGGATGGTGCAACTATCTACAAGAGATAAGAGAAAAAATAATGATATGGTCAAGCCATGTATAATGGAAATGAATGGGTTGAGAACAAGGGAAGATTTGAACAACATACCTTTGGGCTCATATGATTACCTAATTGGTATGGATTGATTGGAAAATAATATTGTTGTCTTATAACATTATAATAAATCATTTACTTGTTTGGATGAAGAAAGTAATTTGAGGATATTTCAAGGTATTCCAAGATCAATAATTATCAAAGAAATTTCATCCTTGCAGCGAAAAAAGAGTTTCAAAAAAGGGTTCCAATTATTTGTAGCTCATATTGAGTAGGAAACTAAGCATAAAGTTTTGAATATTGAATATTATGCAATCCTAAAAGAGTTTAAATATGTATTTTAAAAGAAATCAGGTTTTCCACCAAAGAGAGATATATATTTCACCATTAATTTGGTCCCTAGAGCATCCTCAGTGTCCAAGACTCATAGGATGAGTACACCAGAGATGAGGGAGCTGCAAATGAAACTCAAACAAAATTTGAAGAAGGGGTATATATACCCAACTATGTCACCTTGGGGTGCAACAGTGTTATTTTTGAATAAGAAGGATGGAACATTGAGGCTTTTCATTGACATCAACCAACTGAATATGGTGATAGTGAAGAAAAAGTATCATTTTCCAAGGACGCTTGATATTTTGGATCAGCTGAAATATTCTAAGGAATTATCCAAGATAGACCTCAAATTAGGTTATCAATAGGTGAGAATTAAAGAAGAGGACATCAGAAAAAAAATATTCAGAACAAGGTATGTCCATCATGATTTCACAGTGGTGTCATTTGGGTTGTCAAATGCACTAGTTGTTTTCATGTGTTTAATGAATGATATTTTCAAATATTACTTAGATAAGTTTGTCACTTTATTTTTGGATGACATGCTTATTTAGTCGAAGTATGAATAAGAGCATGAGAAGCACTTGAGGATGGTGTTACAAGTATTGAGGTAGCATCAGTTGTATGCAAAGTTGATCAAATTATAATTTTACCATAGGCATATACATTATTTAGTCCATATCATTTCAGAATAAGGGATAGTTGTGGATACAAAAGGGATAAAATCCATTGAAGAATGGAAATTACCAAGGAATGTATATGAAGTGATATCATTCATGGTATTTCCAGGGTATTATAAAAGATTCATTGAAGGATTTTCAAAGATTGTACACCCAGTCACATATTTGTATAATAAGGGTGCAATATTTGAATGGATTTTTTATTGCAAAAGAAGATTTCAATACTTGAAAATTTTATTAACTAGTGGCACCAATATTGAAGATTATTGATCCCAATGAGGATTTCATTATATGCAATAATGCATGCAAAGAAGGTCTTGGAGGATTCCTTAGTCAAAATGGGCATGTTATATGTTATGAATCGAGGAAATTAAAATAACATGAAATGAACTATTCTACCCATGAATTAGAATTGGTATCTATAATACATGCCTTAAAGATGTGGAGGCTTTATCTCATGGGAAAAATATTTGAGTTGAGGACAGACCATACTGGTCTAAAATATTTGTTTGAACAACCAACTTTGAATGCTAGACAAATCAAGTGGTTGGAATTCCTAAGTGAGTATGACTTTGATATTAAGCATATCAAAGGTAAAGTGAAAAAGGTGGTTGATGCACTCAATAGAAGAGTGCATGAGATGCATTCTACAACCATTAGCATGTACATATCTGGTTTAAAGGACAAAATTTTAGAGGTTGCAAAATCATATCAATAGTATAAGGAGATAAAGGAAAAATTACATCAAGGTAATTTGTAGTAGAAAATAAAGGATTATGAGTTGATAAAGGATGGAATCATCATGTAAAAGAGCAGAGTTTGTATTCCTAATTTTCAAGAGTAAAAATTATGGTATTAAAAGAAATGCATAATGTGCCTTATGCTAGACACCCAGGTTACAAAAAGACAATTGCAACTATCAAGAACCAATCTTATTGGCCAGGTATGAATAAGGAAGTGGTCGATTATATAGTTAGATGTTTGGAGTGTCAAAAATTCAAGGTTGAGCACAGACACCCAACAGGTTTGCTACAACCATTTCTCATTCCTTAGTGGAAATGGGAAGTGGTAACAATGAATTTCATCACTAATCTTCCCATAACAACCAAGAAACATGATTCTATCATGGAGGTGGTGGATAAACTTACCAAGGATGCTCATTTTCTTATGATAAAGATCATTCACAAGGTAGGAAACATTGTTGATATTTATATGAGATAAATTGCTAGGCTACATAGTGTGCCTAAGACAATTGTGTCTAGCAAAGATCTCAAGTTTACATCAAACTTTTGGAAGGTATTATTCAAAGGATTTGGGACAAATCTGAACTTTAGAACAACCTATAATCTAGATTCATATGAAAAAACAAAGAGGTTCAATCAAGCGATTGAATATATACTAAGGATGTATGTGATGGATAAACCATCAAAATGGGAATACAACCTTCAGTTGGTAGAGTTTACTTACAATAATTACGATCAAGCATCTTTAAATATGAGACCAATTCAGGCACTTTATGGAAGAAAGTGAAACACACCAATGATATAGGCCAATCCAGTCGAAAAAACAGTGATTGGGATAAATTTTCTTAGAGAAATGGGGGAACAGTTGGTGAATATTAAGTATAACTTAAAGGCTTTCCATAAAGGGAAGAAAATTTATGTAGATAAGGGAAAAAATCACAAAGAGTTTAAAGTTGTTGACCATGTGTTATTGAAAGTTAAGGCCAAGAGAAGTTACTTGAAGTTTGGGAAATGTTCTAAGCTAGCAACATGTTATTGTGGGCCATTTGAAATATTGGAGAGGATTGGGCTTGTTACATACATTCTTTCACTACCTGTATCTATGTGAATTAATAATGTATTCCATGTATATTTTCTTAAAAGGTATGTACATGATGATAATCATGTAATTGATTGGAATGTGATTCAGGTGGAGCAAGAGGGATACTTCTGAGTACAGTCGGTGTGCATATTGGATCACAAGGTCAAGAAACTCCAAAATTGAGTGGTAGGGATAGTAAAGGTCAAATGGACCTGATACGGTCCTGAGGATGCAACTTGGGAGCATGATGATTCCATGAAGAAAGAGTACCTGCGTCTTTTTTAATACTTTTGAAGATTTTGATTATACATGTGTATATAATGTGTTTAGGACAGTGGATAAATGAGGGGGAGGGGAATGTAATACCCCTAGTCCCAACCCTATTTTTAATTTACATATAGGTTGGTGAGCTAGGATATTTTTGGCCATAGTGCCTTGTAAGATGAGCCTAAATTTGTAAAATGTAATCACACACAATGATATTAATAAAATGCATCATTGTTGTAGGCCAACCAAAAAAAAAAGATGGGGAGCTAAACTCCACTACGAAGGGAAAGGGGGATGAGATTCTAGGAAGAGGGGCTAAGCCAAGTGGGGCTTAGGCCCAAGGAAATATTATAATAATATTTCCTAAAGTCAAATTTCATGGGACATGATTTTATCCTAAGTTCTTAAAAATGACGAATGCATCACCAAGTGGAGCACATGTAGTTATTAACTTCACAAGTGTTAATTTAATGGAATGCAAATATATTATGGAGAACTTAGTGTAATTATCATTTTTTCCATTCATTCTTGCCATCATTCTCTCATGTTCACTCTATCATATGCCTTCCATATATGTACTTTGGAGATTTTTTTAGGAGTAACCTAATATAATTGAGCTGAAGGCATGGGTTGTTAGGTCCGTGTGTTGTTGAAGAGGCAGGTTTTCAGGCCCGTGAGTTGTTGAAGTTGGTTTTTAGTCTCGTAATCATTTTTATTGAGGTGAGATAATTTTTGGGAATTGATTTCCCAAGGTGCCAAGCTACATCTACAAGCATCAAAGACTTCCTATCTAGCCTATTGCTGAAGCCTTAGAAGAGAAGTGGGGTAGTTGAAGGACTTTTGAGTAGATAAGGGTCACACTTCTTATGGTGGGACATGCATGTGGGGAATGAGGTATTGTAGGCTATTTTCTTGAGTTGGCACCAAGTCTATGTATTTTTCTCTATTTATAGACCTTATCCTTCCTTAGGAAGCATTTTCCCTGGTGGATTCTTAGCCCCAACTTGGCGGTGATCTATTGTTCCATGTTTTTGAGGAAAGGAACCTATGTCTAAATTCTAAGGAGATGATGCAGAGAGGGAGAGAGAGGCTTGCACTGCAAAGAGGCTATGATAGAAGAAATGAAAGATGACCATGATGTATCTTTTTACATGGAGTGCTCAATCCTGAAGCAATTACCAAATGAATAATGAAGAATCTAGTCATTGTGGAGGTATCCCAGAGTTGGGTGTACCATGTTAAATCTCATGTTGAATGTATTTTATATGATTGTTCATGGATTTTGTTTAGATTCTTATTAGATTAGATTTGTCTTGTGTATAATAATTTTACAATAATAATGATTGTTATAGTAATGGGTTATGTGGTAATATGGAGTATAATGGTACTATGAATTTCAAATTACTAAGTAGCTAATAAATAATAAAGATAGAGAAATGTGCACATAACCAATAAGAAAGAATGAACAATATGGTCACCTCCCATTCCCTCACTACGGAAAAAACTTGGTTCTTGCAGTCCCAATAGATACCTTGGGTGAGGCTTCATCTGTACATGCAAGTGATGTTGAAAGGGGACGATGTATGGTGGGTTTTGTTGGTCAAAGATAACTTGAACCTAGGGTATTACAACCACATGTAGTTCCAACAAATGGTTCCATTGTTGGAACCCAGAATTTGTGACTGAGGGAATTTTTTGGAGGTTGACTAAGAAAGAGATATCAAAATGTTTGGAAAGGAAGGAAAAAGAGTTTGATCAACAAAAGAAAAAAAACCATCAGATGGGTGACAAATAATGGATGCAAATGTATGTGTATACAAAACTGCATGAATTTTTTAATGGAAAATTTCCAATTATTCTGACTGAGTGTCTAGAACGATTAGTGGAGAATGCTAGAAGGTAACAAACTATAGCGCTGAGGAATTAGAAACCTACGTTGGTAATATAGATGAATTATGATAGTATACTAGGATGATACATTACAAATTTTCCAATAGATTGTACCCAATCATACAATGTTGCAGGAAGGGAATTTTTCAAAGGTTCGCATGGAAGGTTCATGAAATCATTGAGTACATGGATAAAGATGTTGTTTTGTGACAAGTGTATGATGAAAATGAAGTCTGACTTCTAAGGGGCTTCACACACATAAGGGAACAGGGGGATGAAAAGAGGATAGTCTGAGAACAAGAGACAACGAAGGAAATGATGAAGAAGGATGGAGGAGACCTAGGATGAAAAGGACTAAAGAGGGTATACCAAAGGAATTAGATGAGTTTGGAGTATTTCATGGAGGAAGGAGATATAAGAGGTGAAAGAATGAGGCTGAGAAAGGAGAGACATGCAGTGAAATAGAGGGGAGATAACCTTGCACAATATTCCAAATCATGGAAATACCACATATAGGGAGAGAAGAAGAGGAGTTCCATTCTAGTCTAGTAATAGAAGAACCATTAATTCCTACTCATATTGGGTCATGTGTTGAATCCAAAACCCCATTTGAATCATCGCAATTAGATACAACATTTGAATATTTATCAAAATAACTTATAGTTAGCTAGGAAGGATAGAGTAGTAGCAGTCAAAGTAGTGGAAGCAGTGCACCAAGTCATATTCAAACAAAATCACCAATAAAAGGGACTACACAAAACAAGATGGCAAGGGTATACAAGACCCTTATACTTCTTGAGTTTTAGGGAGTTGGGTCAAAGGACCCAAAAAAATATATGTTTGTCTGTGAGACAATTTGGGTTGCAAAGAATGTCCAATATGAGGCTGTGAAGATTGTGCAGTTGGACACAACATTTTGAGGCCATTCATTGGTATGGCACATGAATCTATATAGTACCACACCTACAGGAAATGCTAGTACTTTGGAAGAGATAAGGCAAGTGCTGCTGAAAGAGTTCAATAAGCCAAAGTCAGATTCACAATACATAACATAGCTAGAAGAGATTAAATAGGTGCAAATAGAGTCAATATGGGACTTTGATCAAAGTTTCAAGGATATAATGGGTAGACTTACTTTCCAGATCCACGATCAACAAAATAAATAATGGTTTACCGCAAGACTTCTACCACACATTCACAGGTTGTTGATTCAATAGAAGGCTACATCGCGGCCTGAGGCACTAGAAATTAAAATGAAATTAGAATCATCTGAGGTAGGAGAAAGTGGAGGAATGACACAAGTTCATATACAGTTGGTTTCTTTGAGGATTCAAATCATAGAACTTACAAAAGGGAAGGAGAAACATGAACAATTTTTGTGTACCGAGTGTAGGAATAAAGGCCATCACAAAGACGAATTCCTGGCATTTGGTGACTGGAGCGCTGAATCCATTATCAGGATGGGGGTATTGAAAGATCTGTAAGAAATGGGGACATCATCCAAATGATTTTTTGTTACTATAGAAGTATCATACTACACCAAGGAACTTGTTTTGGAATGTTTGCAAGTCCAACCGACATGAAGCGAATGATTTCATTGCGTTCGAATTGTTGAGGGAGAACACTTTAGATATGTACATGATTCAGGAGGATAATTCCACAACAGAAGGGGGTGGTCCATAATAAAATAATAAAAGAGTCTTTAATACATGGAGGAAACTTTGGTAGACGACGAGGTAGAGGAAATTTTGTTACATGAGGAAGAGAACCGATTAATATATGTTACAATTGTAATAAAACAAGAAACTTATCCCATGACTACCCAAGTATATGTACAATGTGAACATATTGTAGAGAACTGGACCATGTGATGGAAGACTATCCTCAAATATTTTTGAAATGGAAAGCTAGAGGAAACTGGAACCATAATCCAAACCAAAATCTATAGAAAATATCAGCCAAAAAATTCAATGAAGGACCAAGAATAGCAGTTGTTATGCACGAAGGAGATAGAACAAGAGCTGATGTGATGAGTAAATGAAAGTAGGGTAATGAATTAAATCAGGTGTATGCCAATATTTGATCCTTAACAAGAAACAAAATATATAAGATGACAAGAAAATAAGTACTTGGAAAGGATTGGGGAGTGTCAACATCATATGTGCCTCATGTAGGGGATTATGGCAAGCCAGAGAAAGAAACTGGAAAGGTAAGAATGATGACAGAATTCCCGAGGAGTTGTGTAGATCTAATGAAAGATTAAAATGCATTGAGTACACTCTATGACATGATTTAACACTGCACATGAGGAATGTAAAATCTCATTGCATAAAGGGTGGTGAATTAGGTATAGCGTAGGAGGAGGACCAACAAAGAATTCAGATTCAGTACACAAATTGGGGAGTATGATGTGGATAATGTCATATTGGACTTGGGGTTCGATGTGAATTTTTTACCAAAGTAGACATGGGAGATGATCATAAAACCCAAGATAGTATGGTCTCTTGTTCAGTTAAGGATCATGAATCAACACAAAATAGTATCAATTGGTCATTTGACAAGAGTACCTGTGAACATAGATGGGATGCATAGTTTGGTGGAATTTGAATTTATTGAGATCATGGATGAAACTAAACCATATACAACATATATGGTATTGGAATGGGAATTTGATAACCAATCGATCATTAACTTGAAGAGGAGAAAGATAATATTTGAAGTTAGAGATTTGAAAGTTACTACACCCTTGGAATCATCAAAAGGGAACATATACATAGATTCATCCAGAAGAAATGGAATTGACAACTTGTATATCATGATTTCACATATGGATGATTATGTAAACCCTACTACAGATGGTATGCAGTTTGTGTGCATCAAACTCTAAAGAAGATCTAGAGAATTGACAACATAGAATGCATGAAGTCTCAATTAGACGATGTGCACGCATAACTCGATCCTTGTGTTGGATTGGAACATAATTATGTGATCCACCCATGTATGATGGATTGAATGAAATGAGTTTGTTTGTAAAGGAATTTGAATTGCAGGTACCTGAACAAAAAAGCTTGTTGGGACTAGATGTTGTCCTAAAAGTGACTCTAGCTATATGGTGGGTTGCACACAAGGAAAGAATGAAAGACTGGCCACAATGAAAAAGACTAATTCAAGTGAGGTTTGGTACTGAGGGAGAAAATATTTCACACAAGTATACAAGAAAGAGTGAACCTACAGGCCATGTTGACCAGTGTCGAAATTTGTGGAGTTCAATACTGGAAACATAATGGACACATAGAATTATACATACCCTAG